>CM042196.1:25488597-25509433 GCA_023539305.1 Ilex asprella
TCAACCTATGTAACATATGTAAAAAAGTCAAAATATTTATTTATATTTGATGATGCACAAAATTGGTTTGTACACCACCTGTCAATTGAGCAATATAAAATGCAGTAAAGTAGAGGAAAAGAGAAGACAAAGTTTATCGTGGTTCGGTCAAGGTGACTTACGTCCACTCTCAATGGCTAGGTTCACCGGGAACTTTATTAACTCCGGTGGGTAAGGAGAGCAGAGAATTACAAGAGAGAGAGAGATAAGCTTGATTTTTTTAGATGCCCCTCGAATGGTGAGGGAACTTACAATTTATAGTCGTTTACGTAGTAATTGAATAGCTAGTCACACGGTCAGGATTGGGGGCAATTTAATAGCTTGACAATCTCTCATCTTCCTTGGCGACCTTTCATCTCCTTGGGGACCTCTCATCTTCCTTGGCGACCTTTCATCTCCTTGGGGACCTCTCATCTCCTTGGCGACCTGTCTTCCCCTTGGTGACATCTTCTCTCCTCAACAGGCAAGGGTAAGGCTCCTAGATGCTTCCATAGCTCCTTGAAGGGCTTGACCGTCCTGGACCTCATAGGCCTGCTGGATCTTCTATAAAATTGGGCTTTTAGTTAAGTTTTGGGTTTTACACATGGATTGGGCCATTTAGACCTGACCCATCATTTGCCCCTCAATGTTCTGTGTCTAAGAAAACTTAGGGAAAGGGGCATTCAATTTGAATTTAAATTCTGTCTCAAGAAGACTCCTTTCTCGCTACATCCATGCTCTGCTACGACTCGGGGGGGATCGTAGACATCTTCAACTATATAAATTCTCCCATCTTATTTCTCATTTGGGTTCAGGAGAACTCTGTTGAAACATGATGAGCAGTCGGCGTAGGAGGAGGCGAGCTAGGATCGATGGCCCAAGTGCTGGGGGCGCCCAGTCCAAAGCAACCCCGCTGGGCGTAGAGTGCTTGGGTGAGCAGATGGGCATGCTGATTTGGCAAGCACAAATACTGAGGAGGCTGTGTAGGCTTGTTTAAGCGAGCAACTTAACAAGGTTGGTGTGCAGCCTAGGCAAGCAGATCAAAGAGAGGAAAGTTGTGCAGACGCCCATAGGAGCTGATTTGGACAGCCTAGGCGAGCTATCTTGGCGCGCAATCAGCCTAGGCGAGCAGACCATCTCCTAGGAGAGCAGACAGCCCCTTCCTAGGTGGGCATGCAACAAAAAAAAAAATCGAGAGGCCAGAACGTCTATTTATGGGCCTTTTTTAACCTTTTTTTGAAAAGCTCATTACCAAAATGAGTTTTGCTCAGCTCGTCGAGAGCTTTGATTTTGACATATAATAAGCTCCATTTGGAGTTACTGTCAAAATAGCCCTGTTTAAATTCGAATTTTATTTGATTTTTTTTTTTTGAAAACTTTTCTTGATCGTGACCCCATCCCTTCTAGTGGCTTTTTTTGTTTGTAGGACCCCATTGACTATATATACTCCTTCCTTCCCTTCCTTTTTTAGATTCTTGAAGAGCCTCGGATTGCAATTTGAGGTTTTTCCTTGACTTCAAGAAACCCTAGGTATAAATTGGAGTTTTCCTCTTCAATCTTGCACATTTCATCTATCTTGAGATTGAACTTTCTCTTGAAACCCTTGAGAGCCCAAACTCTCTCCATTCCATAGAAACCTTGAGTGAGTGAAGGTAAGTGTTCTTTTTAAAGTTCTTTTGTGACCCTAGGCTTGACATTCTTGAGTTTGAGTATTTTGAGCAATGGTGGCTAGTGGAGAAGATGTTCAGAGGCCTGCAAGTCTTGGTTTGTAACTCGAAGAAGGTGGAGTTGTCCATGGAGAAGGGATGGTGGCGCGTGGCCTGAGGGAGGTGGAGACATCATTTGCTGCAAGGCGCGCACCTGATACGCGAGAGAGGGGAGTTCTGGGCGCCCTTTTTGGCACTGGTTTTGCTGTTTTTGGAGATCAGTGAGTGAGGCATGCTGATTTAGGAGCTGAACAGGCTATTTTGGATGTGAGTTTGGGTGCTGAGGCGGCTGTCTGCTTACTGCTGAACACGAGGAAGACAAATTTAGGCAAGCAGGAGGGGCTCCCAGCTTTGGGCTCCCAACTTGCTGCACTGGGTAGCTTGGGTGAGCAGTCTGTTGTGCTGCATAGCTTTGACGAACAGCCTTTTCACTTGGAGGTGGTCAGTTTGGGAGTTCAAGCACGCCCTCGTGCCAGAAAGCACCGAAGCAAGGTAGCTCTTGATGATGATGGATCCAAAGTAAGTACTATCTCTAGCACTTTAAATTTAGATGTTGATATCTTGCGGATTGTCTGTACCTATTACATTCCTCCAACTTTGCTATGTCGTCTAGCCGAGAGGGGTGAGACTGCTTGCGATGACTCCTCTGGTGACATTTCTATTTATGAAAAAATGCTTGAGGTTGGGCTCAGGTTCCCAATGCCTTCTTCCATTTGTTGCATCCTGAACTCTTTTTTCCCTGATACTTGGTTGGAGAGTGTTGTTGAGTTTCTTAGCATTATGGAAGAGGGTGCACTATGAGGATGCCTCTCTTGAGGAATTTTATGCAGCTTATTACCCGAGTGAGACCCCTGCTCTAAACCAAGGCTGGTATTATTTTACGACGAGGGGAGGTAAGTTGATTACCAGACTGCCCTCCAAAAGTCATAGTTAGAAGTCTCACTTTATATTCGTTGATGGAAAGTGGGCTTCATATGTTAATAAGGTGTTGGTACCAACATGATGGGATGCTCCAAAGAAAGTTAGTACGCCCTTCATTCTTACTCCTCTCTTACTATATTCTTTATTGTTCCTGCAGGTGCTCTTGTGCTCTCCAAAGACCAAGAGTGGAAGCTTTAGGCTGTGTGGGCTCACTCTACAAGGAATTTTGAAGCTCTTATGCCCAATGGTAGAGGAGTTAGTGGTTCCTCTTCGGTAGATGCCAATGGTGGTGAACCCTTTCTAAGGTCTAGCAATTCTTCCTTGAAAAGAAAATATATGTTAATTCTTTTGAACATTTTTTCTCTACTTTCCGTTTTTCATCTACTCAACACTTTATATTCTTTGTAGCTATAAATAGGGAGAAGATCGGGTCTCGTATCTCTGATTGAAGTCCTCTTTCTTCCAAGGTGGTGAAGACTTCCAAGGTGGCGACGGGAAAGGTCTCCTCTCTAATGGTGCTTCCCAAGGCGAGCTCTCCTTATCCATCCCCTCTACCGGTACCTCAGGCGCCCTTCTAATAGGTGACCCTTCTTGAGGTGCCCCTCAATCAGAGGTTCCCTCAGTTGCACCTCCTAGTCCGGGGTCTCGTCTGTTGGCTACACCTTCTGTTCCCCATTCATCCACTCCTTCAGCGGGGCCTTCTACTAGGACATTTTCTTAGATTGACTCCATGTTGGGTAATGTATGGGTCATCAAGGATCGGCTTGGAAAATTTTGTTTCTCCAAGGAAGTGAATGAGATTGGCGCTTTGAGCACCAAGGGAATCCTCAACTCTTTTTTGGAAAGCTAGACTCAGGTAAGGGTTTTTTTTATCTCTCCTTTCTCCCTTTCTTCCATAAATGTTTGACATTCTTGTGCCTTTTGTTCTTTTTTACGCCTCCACTACATCTATGTGTTTAATTTCAAGAACCCTCCTTTACCACAAGTTGAAGCACAATCACGAAGTCGCGCAAAGTAAGCTGTGTGCTACTCAAGGGAGGATTACCGAGCTTGAAGCTATTGGTAGGGCTTCTGAAGCTAACCTTGTAGCCACCCGTGAGAGGGCGAAGCGACTCGCGGAAGGGAGGCCAGACTCAAGGTTGAGCTTGTGGAGGTCCGTAAGAGGGCCATGCTCAGATAGGTTGATCTTTCGGCAACCCATTGGAGGGCGGCCAAGCTTGAGGCTGAGCTTGCGGTGGTTCGTGAGAGGGTCATGCTTAGTGAGGCTAAGCTTGCAAAGACCCGCGAGAAGGCCATGTTTAGAGGGGCTGCCGCAGAGGCAGAGGCAGAGGTGAAGGTTATTCAGGCAGAGGTGAAAGTTACTTAGGAAAGAGCTTCTTGGGATGAGGTGGACCTGAAGAATGGCATTGCAGATGCTTTCATTGACGGTTATGAGAAGCTCCGGGGAAAGATTTTTGCTACTTTTCTCAATATTGATATCTTCGGCTTCTTGCCAACTGAGGCGCCTGATGAGAGTGATGGAGGTTTTGATGATGCCGAGGGTGATGACGAGGAGGAGGTTGACGACCATGAGAGTGGTTAGAGTGCTAGGGACTATTTGATTTTTTTTATTTTTAGGAAAGCATTTTGTTATATTTGTAGCCCTACTTTTTGTAAAAGTGGTTTTTACCACTAATACTCCTTTGAGAAGTTGAATAAAAAAATGCAAGCATCTTTTTTTCTTTGAATTAGTCTAAAAATTTTATTCATTTAACTGCTTGTGTAACACAAAAAAGTAAAAAATAAAATCAAGTCCCCAACTTTTGTATTCTCTCTCAAAGTGTCATTGATAGTACCTCTTCAGGTGCTCAGCATTCCATGGATAAGGCAAAACTTCCCCTCAGAACTCCGTATCTTATAGGTTCCCGGCCTCACAACTTCTTTTACAAGATAAGGTCCCTCCTAGTTTGATCTCAGCTTTCCTTCTCGTGAATCCTTTGTGAAAAGGATCACTTTTTTAGGACTCAGTCTCTTGGTTGGAAGGAACGAGGTTTTACCATTGAGTTGTAGTACTTTGTCATGCGGCACTTTTACTCCCCGTTGCGGACCACGACCATCTCCCTTGCCTCATCTACCAAGTCGAGATTGATGCGGAGTTCCTCTTCGTTGGTGGCAGGGTCGTGCAGCTAGACCCTTAGAGAATGTACTTGATTTCCACTGGGATGACTGCCTCAGTTCCAAAGACGAGGGAGAAAGGGGTTTCTCCAGTTGGACTTCTTGGTATGGTCTGGTAGGCTCATAATACACTTGGGAGCTCGCCAACCCAAAGACCCTTCGCCTTTTCGAGCCTTATCTTTAGGTTGCATAGCACTGTTCTCACCATGACTTTTGCTTGTCTGTTTGTTTGCGGGTACACTAGACTGGAATGAGGCTACTTTATCTGCAAGTCGGCGTAGAATGAGTTCAGGAGCTTATTGTCGAACTGTTTGGCATTGTCGTTGACAATGGCGTGGGGTATCCTAAAGAGACAAACCAAGTTCTTCCAGATAAAATCATCCACCTTTACGTCTGTTATTTTTGCTAAGGGTTCGGCCTCTGCCTATTTGGTAAAGTAATTAACTGCTACCACCACAAATTTGCATTGTTCTATACTCAAAGGTAGTGACCTAGGATGTCGATACCCCATTTGAAGAAAGGCTACGGACTTGTGATGGCTGTGATTTTCTCAGGTGGCTATCTGGACACAGTGGTAAAACACTGACATTTGTCGCTCTTCTTGGCAAATTCTTGGACATCCCTCATCATACTAGGCCAGAAGTAGCCTTGTCTGAGCACCTTGTGGCTGAGGGAATTTCATCTAGAATGATTCCCATAAATCCCTTCATGGATCTCCCGCAAGGCATAGTTAACTTCTTCCGGGGAAAGACACCGTAGTAACGTAAGTGAATAACCTTTCTTGTACAAGGTGTCTTGTAAGATAGTAAACTTCGAGGCCCTCACCCTAAGCTTTATGTCCTTGAGAGGGTCATCTGGCAACACGCTCTTCTGGAGGTAAGCTCTTATTGGGGTTATCCAGTTTGACTCGACAGATGCACAATTGATGTTTGTGGTCTCCACATCTAGCTTGCTTGGTTTGAACTGGTGATCTATGAATGTTGGTCCCGGTAAGGCTTCTGAAGATGAGGTAAGTCTGGCTAGTGTATCGGCAACCATGTTGTCCTCTATTAAGGTACTCCTGCATTCTAGCACCTTTCGCCTCAAATCTCCCTTCACTTGGTTGATAATCAGCTGGGAATCGCTATGAGTGATGAGGTGTTGAGCTTCCATTTCAACTCCCAACCTTAGGTCAGAGAGGAGGGCTTCATATTCTACCTCATTGTTAGAGGTGATGAACTGGAGCTTCACATCATACTTGATAAGATGCCTTCGAGGCTAGTCGGGATTAAGCCTGTTTCACTTTCTTCACTGGTCGAGGAACCATCCACATAAAGGTTCTAAAGGGATAGAGAGGAGAGCTCAGAGAGCATTACAAAAGTCGGGACGCCAGACAGGGCACCAGTCTGGGCGCCAGGAGAGGTCTGCGTGCTAGGCATGGGTGCCTGGGTGCTAGGGGTGCCTGGGCGCCTAGGCACCGGTGCTATCCTAGGGCCTTGGTTTGGATGCTGGGGTGTACCCTCTAGGCGTCCGGGTGTCCTCGCCGGGTATTTGATCACCTTGAGTGTCCATGTTTGATGCCTGAAGTGTGGAATGCTCATTGATCTCCTCTGCGGTGTAAGCTCAGCAATAAAATCTGTCAAGGCTTGTGCTTTGATAGCGGCCCTTGGTTGGTACTAGATATCAAACTCACCTAGTTCCACTTCCCATTTCAGGAGTCTCTCTGATATATCTGATTTTACCAACAATGGTATGACTCTAAAATTAATGTCGCAGGTGCCTAACTGTTGAGATGAGGGCAAGTGCTAACTTCTCTAGTCCTGAATATCTAATTTCTGCTCCTCGATATGCTCTACTCACATAGTATATGGGTTTTTTCAATCAGTCATGGCTCCTTATGAGGACGGAATCTACTGCCGATGGGGAAGCAGAAAAGTATAGATATAATTTTTTCCCTGGTGTAGCAAGTCAAAGGAATGGAGGTGTAGGTAAGAAGGCTTTGAGCTTTTAAAAGGCCTCATCTGCCTCAGGTCCCCACTCGAATGCCTTTTGGAGAATCTTGAAGAAAGGTAAATATTTATCTGCAAACTTAGAAATGAACCTATTGAGTGCTACAACTCTCCTATTGAGGCGCTAGAGCTCCTTATTCGAGGAAGACGACTTCATATCTAGGATGACCTTGATCTTGTCAGAGTTGGCCTCAATTCTCCTCTAGTTGACCTGTAACGCCTCAAATACCACCCTGGACGGCATTACATTCTAAAATCATTTACATCATGAGAACACTAAAATAATTCATCAGTAAATAAAACTTCATAAAGTCATCCATAGAATTTACAACATTATCCCAAAAGAATAGACTCATCTTTGCTTTTACATTCCAAAAATCAACTAATGTAGCGCAATGAAAATAAAAAAAGAAAACTAGACTTCACAAGATTCAAAATGAATATCCTAGTCTAGAACAAAAGAAAGTGTATATCCTAAGCGTTCACCTCGAGATTCGTGTCTCCCTTTATCGAAGTTTCCCAATGTCCAGGCTCGTCAGTTCCGAGCTCATCCTCTACACAAAAACCTGAAATATGTAGTTTGTAGGGGGTGAGCACTAAGCTCGATGGCAACATTCCTCCCAAACTCAAACAAGGTTTATAAAAGCATATAAAAAGACCGGTCTCATTTCACAAATAGCATAAATAATCTTTGAAGTAAAACAGGGACATTTTACAACTAATCTCAAGTTTAAGTAACAATAGTAATAGAAATGAACAATAACAACCAAGTTCCAATAAACATCCATTTTCAAAATATAAACCATTACCCACACATGATATAATATTGTCTTCTACGGAATGAGCATCCTTACAAAGAACCTCTTGAGAAAATCGCATACTGTCCTCTTTTGGCATAAGCATCCTTACAAAGAACCTTTCACCCTCAAGGTTTGGTTTCTTAAGCATCATTACAATGAATATATTGAGAAAGAATGAGCATCCTTACAAGGAACCTCTCACTCATGTTTGTCCAAACAACTATACAAGCAATACCTTACCCTCTATTTTCTCAAATGTCCAACAATTCCACAAGTCCCCAATTAACAAGCAATTTCCAAGAAAAATATCCAATTCTCACAAGTGATATCTTTAAATAGGACAATTTAAAGAGAAACATGCAAGAGATCATTATCAGTATCATTACATTACTCAACACAAAACTCTAGAGTTTTCGACACTAAGATTTAGTGAATATTGAGAGAGAAATCTACATTTCTCAAAACCTAGGGTTTTTATGGTTATCCCACAATAACTTTGCTCAAAACAATATAAATGTTGCAAGAATATTAAGAAACAAGGAACTCATAGCAAGTACATATCATTAAGAGTCAAATCAAATATATATAATAACCCTAGCATCAATGAAAAAGAATGGAAGAAAACTCCTACCTTGATGTCTTGAAGAATTAGGGCTTTGATCTTGAATCAACCCTTAAATCTCTTATTTTTTCCTTTGATCTCGTGTTTCTCTCTTCCTCTCTTAGATTTTCTAAGGTTAGAAGTGGTGAAATGGAGGCTAAAGAGGTAACATTAAGTATTTATAGTGGAAGGGGAACCGGTTTGTTCACGACTTAAAATTTCAGATTTTTACAGCGACTACCAGTAGCTCGGGTATACTAGATAGTCGACTACCGGTAGTTCGGATACACTTTGGATAATTCGACTACCTGTTGACTACCAATAGTTTGGGTACACTGAGCCATTTTCAACCGGTAGTTACTACCGGTAGTCACTGCCCAGATTTACTTATATTTTCTGTTTTTCACTTTCAAACTATTCCAAACTCTTCCAAAATCAACTCATACATGTCTAACAAGGTTTTCCACATAAATCTAGATACCTACAAGTTCTATTGAAAATGTTTTCAATTATTTACAAGTTAAAACTAAATTTTAGCTAAATATTTACTATTTTTAACTTTAACATCTACAAAATATTAACTCAGACCAATGTTTTGTCTCACTCGCATTTCTTTCTAATTTTCAAATCTATAGGATTTATGCATACCTCACACCTATACTTTCATTTAAAAATAAATTAATAAACAATTATATCACTATATAAATATAAACATGTGGGGGTTTATATGACCATAAAGTCAAGGAACTTCCCTGAGCCTACACCAAAGGCGCACTTCTCAAGATTCAACTTCATGCAGTATGACCTGAGAAAGTTGAAAGTTTATTGGAGGTGGTCGATGTGGTCTGCTGCACCGAGACTTTTAACCAGCATGTTGTCTACATACACCTCCATGGTTTTCCTGATCTGTAACTAGAACATCTTGTTCACAACCCCTTGATAAGTTGCTCCTGCATTCTTTAACTCAAATGGCATGATCCTATAGTAGTAGATTTCCCTTGGAGTAATGAACGATGTCTTCTCCTGGTCCGGGGGGTGCATGCTGATCTGGTTATACCCAAAATATGCATCCAAAAAGAAAAGCAATTCATGTCCTGTTGTGGCGTCAATAAGGAGGTCAATTCGTGAAAGTGGGTAGCAATCTTTTGGACACACCTTGTTTAGCTCAGTAAAGTCGATGTAGAGGCGCCACTTCCCATTAGCTTTAGTTACCATCACCACATTTGAGAGCCACTCAGGGTAGACTACCTCTCTGGTCGCCCCGTTCTCTAACAACTTTTCTATCTCATTTTCCATTGCTTGGGCCCTTTTAATGGAGGCACCCCTTAGCTTTTGGCGAACATGCTTGTGGTGAGGGTCAACATTAAAGCAATGGGTGACGACCTCAGGGTCTATGCCATCGAGGTTTACGTGAGACCATGCAAAAACGTCCATGTTGAGCCTCAGAAAGTCTATTTGTTGGCAGACCAAATCTTTAGAAAGGGAAGAGGTAATGTACATTATTTTGTCTGGATGTTCACATCTAAGATCAATGGGTTGAGCTCCTCGACTGGTTGCCCTATTTCTAAGGTGGCGTCATCTCTTGGGTCAAGAACCTCTTTGTGTAGTGCTTCTTGTGGTTTCCTTGTCTTCATAAAGGAGACGTAGCACTCCTTTGCAGTTACTTGGTCTCCTCAGATGTCTCCGACTCCGTTCAGGGTAAGAAAACGGAGGATATGATGGTAGATAGAGGGCACCGCTCTTAGAGCGTTGAGAGCAGGTCGCCCTAGGATGATGTTGTACGTTGAGGGGTAGTCCGTCACTAGGAAATTGACTATGATAGTAGAGCTTCGGGATGCTGCGCTGGTAGTGACAGGTAAGGTGATGGACCCTAGGGGATACACCTTCTCTCCTGATAACCCAATAAGGGGTGACCTGATGTGCTGTAATATTTATCTGCCCAAGTTGAGTTTGTCATAAGCCTCGCCAAATAAAATGTTCACTGAGCTTCCACTGTCCACAAGAATCCTTTGCACCTGAAAGTTGGCAACGGTCATGGTGAGCACCAGAGGATCGTCATGGGGATGCTGAATTCCTTCCAAATCCTTATCTGAGAAAGATATGGCCTCACTGTTGCCATGTTTCGATGCCTTAGATTGGCTCAATTCATCAGGGTGCCTAGCTTTCCTAGCATGAGCCTTCATAGCAAAGAGAGATTCTCCTCCTCCTGCAAGCCCTCTGGAGATGATGTGAATTTCTCCGATGGGCTGTTGATCTTCTTGATTACGAGGCAGCGCTGGCTCCTGTCCTCAACCAGTAAAATATTAGCATAGGTGTCTCTGTTGGATGAGTTTCTCAATTTGCCTCTTGAGGTCATAAGAGTCATCGGTGTCATGGCCATAGTTGCAATGGAAGTGATAATATTTGTTTGGGTTCCTTCTATTTGGGGGAGACTTCATTCTCCCTGGCCACTTTACTGTAAGGTCATCTTGGATCTGTAATAGGATGTGCCCGATTGAAACATTAAGGGGAGTGAAGGCTTTGTCGATCTCTCTGAGGAACAAGACCGAGACGGTCTTTGGCAGGTACCCTCTTAGTCTTGTTACGCCTGTTATTATTCTCCTTCTTGTCGTTTCTGTTCCTTTCTTTCCTTTTCTCTCCAGTTCTTGAGGACTCACCTCATCTAGCCCTTGTGATGTCCTCAACATTTATGTATTTTTAGGCCTTGGCTAGTAACTCAGGCATGCTTTTGGGTGGACGTTTCATTAAAGAGAAAAGGAAGCTTGATGACCAGAGGTCTCCCAAGAAGGCGGTCATGCTTACCTTTTCATTGAGCTCTTCAACTTGGAGGATCTCCTCGTTAAAACGAGTGAGGTAGCTTCTCAAGCTCTCATCTTGGTTCTACTTTATGTTGAGTAGGTGGGTGGTAGGCTTTTGATGGTGGCGTCCTGCAATGAAGTGTGACACGAAGGACTTGCTCAGCTCAGGAAATGTACTGATGGAGACTGAGGAGAGGTTGACAAACTACTACCGAGCAGATCCTTTCAAGGTGGTTGGGAACACTATGCACATGATTTTGTCGAGGACGTTGTGAAGCTGCATTAGGGTCTTAAAAGTTTCAAGGTGGTCGAGTGGATCCTTCGTACTATTGAAGGTCTCTACGGATGACATCTTGAATTTTTGGAAAAATGGGTAGTTTGCCACGTCAAGTTTGAAAAGTGTGTTGGTTCGACTTACGAGATAGTCCACTGTCTTGGGTCTCTGTGCCTTCATGGCTTTGAAGACGTCACCCAATTGATTTTGTACCTCCTTAATTTTTTTGTCCCACTGATTGGGAGGAGGTCCTCTGGAATTACCACGAAATGGCTCCCATGCTCCATGCTTTGGTTTTAACCCTCATTCTCTTGGAAAAGAGAGTCTCCACCATGGAGAGTAGGAACAGGAACAGGAACAGGGGATGGAGGAGAACGCCCCTCATGGGGACTCCCCTATGTAGAGCGCCCAATGGAGGGGCGCCCTTATAGGTGAGGAGCTCTTGGATGATCAGGGAGTGGAGCTCAAATAGCTTGAGGTCTAGGTTGTGCTCTTCCTTGCTGCCCGAGCATCAATTGTAGAATCTTTCAATTTTGGGCTATAAGTTATTGCATTGTGTTTAGCATCTATTGTGCATTTGGAATGGGAATGGCAGGTGGAGGAGCAATCTCCTCTTCTCGTAGTGGAATGTCTTCAGGTGGATTCATGGATCCTAGTGGGAGAATTTTGACTTAGCGAAGAAAATGTTTATGAGAGAATTTTGTCTTTCCCACAGACGGTGTCAAACCGATGATGCACAAAATTGGTTTGCACACCACCTGTCAATTGAGCAATATAAAATGCAGTAAAGTTTAGAAAAAGATAAGTCCAAGTTTATAGTGGTTCGGTCAAGGTGACTTACGTCCACTTTCAATGGCTAGGTTCACCGGGAACTTTATTAACTCTAGTGTGTAAGGAGAGCATAGAATTACAAGAAAGAGAGAGAGATGAACTTGATTTTTTTTAGATGCCCTCTAAGTGGTGGAGGAGCTTACAATTTATAGTCGCTTGCGTAGCAATTGAATAGTTAGTCTCACGGTTAGGATTGGGGGCAACTTCATAGCTTGACGACCTCTCCTCTTCCTTGGAGACCTCTTCTCTTCTTGATGACCTCTCCTTTTCTTGGTGACCTCTCTTCTCCTTGGCGACCTCTCCTCTCCTCAACGGACAAGAGTAAGGCTCTTGGATGCTCCCATAGCTCCCTAAAGGACTTGATCGTCCTGGACCTCGTAAGTTTTGGATTTTACACATAGATTGGGTCATTTGGACCTGACCCATCAATATTGAATTTCAAAAAATTAAATAGAGTTATCCTTATAGGACTAGATTACAATTAATAAGTCATAGATATTTTTTATTTAGTTAAGAACTAAATTAGGTAGGTCTTGACAATTAATTTTGAACATCTTTATTTGTAACCAGTAGATTGTGATCTAACAACATACATAAAAAGTACCCATTAGATATTATGGTGCAGAGGTTCTATGATCACAATATATATATATGTGTGTGTGTGTGTGTGTGTGTGTGTATAATAGATAAATATGATATATGCATATATTGAAGGATATAGTATACATTTGAATATAAATAATTAAATTTTCATCTATTTTTTTTCTTAATTTTAGAGGGATTAATTTAGGTAAATTGAAAGGAAAGCTAATTTATCTATTTTTTTTCATCATTCTAATTTTTTTTCTTGACCAATTGTGATATTTTATTTATTACTTTCAACTTTTTATTCTTTTAATTTTTCATTATTTCATTTTCTCGTCGTACCAAACAAAATATTAAATCAAATAGCTTTCTAGAAGTAACTTTTTTCATGTAAGGTCGCAATGAAATTTTTTTGTACGTGTATTACATACACGAGCAAAGTGTATATGCCACCATTGAGAATGTACTATAATTTATTGAGTATATACATCATATAACTATGTCATGTGTCGTGTAATTGACATATATATATGTCTCATTCCCAATGCTGTGTAGTGGGCTGAATAATCCGTCTAGTCCAAACTTAATTAGCCCACTTATACTTAATATGTTATGTGACTTATTCTGTTGTGGTGGTGTTACTCTATTACAAGAATTAAATTGTTAATTAAGTTTTTTATTGAACATGTTACTGTTTGATGTTATTTTTTTTTGTTGATCGTGTTACTGTTTAATGTTACTATATATATAATAGAAAAATAAGTTCAATACTAGCACAAATTTCAAGTTAGGAGTTGACATATTTGAAAACATTGAAACTAACAATGATAGACAATATTTATGATAAGAATAATTATGAGAACGCATTTCAAAAAGAATTTGAAATGTTTTAAAATGTGTACTTATTGACAACTATTTGATGAAAAATAAGACCTAATGAATTATAAATTTGAAGGTGGTATTTAAAATCAAATAAGTTCTAAAAAAAATACTCACAATCAATTATCCGTAAATTTTAATGAACAATGTTATTGAGACCTAATTTATTGACCAAATTTGCTGACCTAATTCGCTATGATCTTTGGATTCACTGTGGGCTCCATCAAACATTGAAACTTGGTATTAACTCAATAGTTCTAATGAAACCACATCATTAGGTTAACAAATTATATCAGATTTTTAAGTCCAAATAACATTTTTCAATTTTAATATGACACAACTTAGACAAGACACAACACGAACCATTAACAAAATATAGATGGACTTCCAAGCCCATATACAAGGTATGCTTGGATATAGAGTTGCAGTGGATTGGATATCTAAAAAAATATCATTTCATATTCAATTCAAACTCACTCAGTTGTCATCCAAATATGATATAAATTAGTATTTCCATTTTTTTCCTGTTTCGACAGATTATACATTTTTTGTGGGGCCAATGACAAATGACGGGTCTGTCCCAGACCAGGGCCCAACCTAGAGGCTCAGTCTAGGATAGCAGACTAGGCATATATCAAACATACCGGCCAAGCTCACCACGGGATGGAGGAAGCTAGATTAGGTCAGTTGCGCCATCTTGAGAGAGTCAGGTCAACCGTGCCACTTTGAAAAACTCAATCTACAACTGTCGCGAAGAGATCTCCATGAGACGTGCACGTCATCACCTTTACGAAACTATCTTGTTTGTTATAAGAATAACGTCTTAATCTGTTAGGAGACGCTTATAAATTATAAGTCTCACCTACACAAATATGCATCTCCCACATAACACTCACACATGAGTACTCTACACTCATTGAGCAATAAAACACTTAGGTCACAATAGCTTTTCATAGTGGAGTAAATCACCCTAATCGAACCACTTTATTTGTGGAACAATGCTATATAGCCCAAATAAATCCCAAAATCAGCAACCCAAATGACATGGCACACGCCATGTTATTTGAAGGGTTCCACCATGTGCTTGCTTTGTCATCAAATGAAGCCTGATGAAGTTAAAGTCATTTTCCCATAGTTAGAGCTTCACGGAATTTTTTGGGTTATCATCCTCCGCCATTTATCTAAGGTATTTCGTCAAATTTTTTAATTAATTTTTTATTGATTTCCTTGACTAATTTTTTGGGTTAATTTTTTTAATTAATCTTTTCATTAATTTTTTAACTTTATTGATTTCTCTAACTAATTTTTGTGTTAAATTTTTTAAATTAATTTTTTGGTTAAATTTTTTTATTAATTTTTTAACTTAGTAACTAATCAACATGGTTAATGTTGGCATGTAATAACTTTATCGTGTGGTTTGACGAGTATGAGTGAATGCTACATGATCAATAAATAATGCAT
Organism: Ilex asprella; assembly: GCA_023539305.1. Lineage (NCBI taxonomy): Eukaryota > Viridiplantae > Streptophyta > Magnoliopsida > Aquifoliales > Aquifoliaceae > Ilex > Ilex asprella. Next base: position 25,503,614 of record CM042196.1, read on the forward strand.
AACTATATGCGATTTGTAACTATACCATGAAAGCATGAAGTGCATTTAGCAAGACCTGTGACTATATATATCCACCGTTTAAAAACTATTAAACTGAATACAAAACAATTCTCATTAGAACAAAATTCTAGCCCAAAACATACAAGTTCCATAAATAGTAGGTTCCAACATTTCTTACAAACACTAAATTAATGGTCTCATATCAAGTCTCATATCCAACAACACTTAAAATAATGCAAATATATGACACTTAACAATACATGCATTCATTTGAAAACATGATTCTTTAATTTTTGAACTTCCGGGTCTTCATTCAATTCAAAATTTGAGGCGAAACTAGCAGGTTGCATAGTTGTTATATGTTTCCTTCAATTTGGGTAATATTGAGTATGAAATCAAAGTAAAATAAATAATACAAATAAAGATTGAATCAAAGTTAAAAAAAAAAAAACCACATTTACTTGTACCTCAAAACTATTATCATGATAAAACGTCGGATGGACATTTGGTGGGAATTGATGGAAACTTCGTCCTTGTTCCATATACTGTTGCTTAAATGAACTTATTCCAATATTCATTGGCCAACCACTTATATTTGGCCACATGATAGGTTGCTTAAATTCAAGACTCCATCCACCCATATTTGAAGCATGTTCATCTACCTATATGTAATTTAAAATGTATTAACACACAATGCCAAATGAATAAATGGTGCTTAAAACAAAAAACTACAAAAATTCTTAAACTTAATGTGACATTCTAATGTGTTTCGACCACACCTTGTTCATCTACAATCTCCTCGTACTCATACAACATGAAGAAAAAAGTTAGTTTTCTCCAAAGTTGGAAAAAAAAAAGTGTTGAATACAAGCTATTAAAAGAAGTGTGACTGACAAAATAAAAATAAAAATACTTTCACTTTGCATCCTCACTAGTTGTAGCTCCTCTTTGTTAGGCTAAGTTTTCACCACCACTTTGAGTTTTTGCCTTTCTTTTTATTTATTTCTTTCTTTCTTTCTTTTTCTTCACTGCCTTTTCAACCTTAGACTGCTTCTTTTTAATTGGAGGTCGGACCTTGCTACGAACAACTATCAGAGTGAGAATGATCTTATTCTCTTTTGAAATATCAATATCATTTTCACATGATTTTGAATTATTGGGTTGTTGTCTCCCACAAGCATCAACATCTTGTGTAGCTCCTCTTTTAATTTTGAAATTCGTGTCATCATATTTGAACACCGATCCTCAGTATCTGTAGCCAAGTGAGCAGCCTTAAAAAAAAATAATACACATTTTATCAAATCGTTGTGATTCAAGTATTGCAGACCAGTTGTTATAACTGAAACAAACTTTGGTGTGTCTTCTTTTGACAGCCTTGCACCATCTTTGTAAGATATACTCATCAGGTACTTTTGAAATCTTTTTATGTAGGAGCACCGAAACAATATGACTACACAATATTCCTCTAAACCGAAATAATCGACAACTGCAGTTCATATCATTGTTGTCCTCATCCAATGAAACCTTGAAGGTTGCAGTTGGGTAGCTTTCTCCAAAAGGTACGTCTTCACATACTTCATACACCGAAACATGAACACATTGTTAACATGAAGACAAGTTACAACAAATTTTCCCTATTATTTCTATTTGAAACTTCTTGAACTTTGTCCTCGTGTAAACATATTGGAATTGAAGTCTTCATAATTTTCTTTTTCCACTTTATCTCGTAATACATTCTCGTATTGGTCTACAAATTTTTTCTAGGTAGTCTTCGAATCAATGTTATCAGAATCGAACCAGTCATCAAACCGGTAGAGGGACTAGGTCAATTGTTCACTGGTTTGACCGTTGAGTCAACTAGTCAAACCGGTAATATAATAAAAAAATAAAAAATATATATAAATTATAAAAAAATAATAATTTGGGTAAAAAAATATAAAATGTCTATAATGCATACAATTTATCATAAAATTAATGAAATCAAATATCAAATCAATATTCATAAAATTCACAATGTCAATCTTAATATCAATATTCATAAAATTCACAATCTCAATCTCAATAAAATTCAATCTCAATCACATCAAAATTCACAATTTCAAATGAAAATTACCACAAATTATTATCATCTAAAAACTCGAAAAATGGCACATATAGAGAATAAGTATATTGTATATGACTTAAATATTCTGCCTCCTAATCCTAAAAGTAGATAAATGTTATTCTAGAAAGGTAGATTATTTATGAAGGAGACAATTGATATTTTGCTTGAATACTTTTTTGGAATTGATTTTTATATAGTCTTGTGGCCCTGAAAAATCCACGTATGAAGTTAAAGTTGACGACACAAAGAGCAATCAACACTTTGGCTAAAAGTTGAAGACATAGAGAGAGAGAGAGAGAGAGAGAGAAAGAGAGCGAGAGAGAGAGGGAGAGAGAGAGGGCTGCCTGTTCGTTGCCTGGAATAGAAAAGGAGGTCGAAGTCTGAGGGCCTTCGTTGTTTATTCATCGCCTGGAAAAGGAAGAAGAAGACTGGAACTAGATTCTTGGGTCTTGGAAGTTGAAGAAGAGAAGTTGAGTGAAGAATTCAAGTTGAAGCAGACTAGCAAAAAGATGTTCGTTGTTGAAGTAAAGATCGAGTTAAAGACAAAGAAGAACCAGATGAGTCTTGTACTCCTATTCATTGAAGCAAATGAGCCCTCCTGTTCCTTGAAGTAGATGAGGAAGATGAAGACCTTTAGTCTATAATAGTGGGAGTGGAGACTCAAACGAAGGAAGAATGGAAATTACAAAAGAAGAAATGGTATTTAGGGCAAAAATGCCCAAAACATATATTTTTTTTTAACAATTACAATTCAATCGTCCGGTTTGAACAAACCGTCCGGCTCACCGATTTTAGCAAAAACTGGCCGGTTTAACAATTAACAGCCGGTTCACTTGCCTAGGCGGTCCAACTCAAGAACTGAACTGGTTTATGCCGCGGTTCACTGTCCAACCAGTCGAACCGACCGGTCCGGTCCAATTCTAATAACACTGCTTCGAATTGACCTACCCATCAAAAAATGAATTCAGGCTCTTACTTCGTTGTGTGGTAGACATGCATGTCCAAAATATATCTTTCACAAATGTAGACATCCAACGACTCTTCTCTTCATACAATCCAAGTAACCATTCATTAGTTTTAATGTCATGCTTTGCAATGAATCAATACCAACCTTCTTCAAATTCTTCTCTTGCCAATGAATCATAAACCACATTTTGCAATGAAAATTTGATAGACTCATATTGCTTATACTCTTTTAACTTTTGAGTCTATTTCTTCATGATATGTCCCAAGCACCACCAATGTCAGGTATTTGAAAAAACAATCTCAATTACTTTTTACATTGCTCTGTCTTAATCTGTAATAATTGCACTAGGATGACATCCACTCATACAGGTAAGCCAAGACCAAAATAACTATGTAAATGTCTTAGTGTTTTCACTTGAGATCAGTCCACAGTCGAGTAATATCGATTGTCCATGATGATTTACTCCTACAAATGGTGCAAATGGCATATTATACTCGTTTATCAAGTATGTTGTATCAAAAGTAATCACTTCGTCAAACTCTTTAAATGTAGCTCTACTCCGTGCATTTGCCCAAAAAATATTTCTTAGTCGTCCCTTGTCATCTAAGTCCATTATGTGGAAGAAATCAGAATTATCAGCTTGCATTTTTAGAAAATAATTTTGGATTGCAGTAGCATCTCCTTCACCAAGTCGTAATCGTCGAACTTTATCAATATAATTTCTACAATCCTTCTCTAGAAATGACAGTTGATCATATCCCCCTACTACAAATGAATTAAAATTCTTGTTCATTCTGACACCAGCTCTATCATTCAGCTCAAGTCTACTTTTCACAAATGGTTTAAGCAAGCGGTTGCACCGATAAAATCGTGATTTCTCTGGACTCAGTGCATGGTTATGGTCAAGTATAATAGAGGTCACTCGCCACTTGCCATTGATTTCAAGGGTGGCCAGAAACTTCGCATTTCATCTTGTTTTTGAAACTGGTTGCCCTTTAAGCAGATTGCTTGGTTTACTTAGCGACTTTCCGTTATGAGAACAAACCAATGTCAAATACCTCAATGCTCCATCTTCTCCTCTTAAACATGTTCTCTTAGACGCTACAAAACCCTTTTCTTTATCATATCTTGTATAAAACTCGATAAGCTCATCGATGGAATTAAATGACATTCCCACCCTAACATCCTCTATTTTATCTTCTACATTTTTTGTTTTCTCTATTTCATTTTCCATAGTTTCTTCATTCAATTCAATACTTCTGGAAAAACTCGATAATTCCTCTTCAATGCTCTACAAAAATAACACATTATTTTAGTAAACTTCCCAATATTCAAGTACACTATTATGTATCACAAGATTCACAACCACCTAACACCATATAGCTATATGCATTAATCAAACAAATTGTAAACGTGAATAAAATTAAGTACATATGTTCAATTTAAGTGCCTTCCCACAAAATCCATATCAATTGTTTTTCACTATTCATGACTTCCCACCAAAATACCTTGAAATAGAATTAACTTTGAATCACCTAACTTTGATAGCCTAGAAATAAAAAATCTATGTGTGACATATAAAACCCTTATTTATTTTTCAACTTAAAAAAATTGTCGAATGTACAAATAATACAAAGAAATAACTGAAGATAAATAAATGAAAGAATGAAGCAAATGATACATAAAAGGTGAAAGGAGTACCGAATCGAACAAAACGAGCGATAGACAGAAAAATCAGTCAAAAAATTATATATAAAAAAATAACGAAATACCTTGGATAAATGGCGTAAGATGGTAACCCAAAAAATCTCGTGTTCACTGGACTTGTTAATCTTGTTGGAACTGTCAAATTTGTATCCTTGTTGAAGCCCTTGTTATAATGAAGGAGCTTTCGTGAAGCTCTAACTATGGGAAAAGGGCTTCACGTTTTGGGGAAACTGAATAACATCAGGAAATAAGACAAGAAATGAGAAAAAAGTGTTTTAACCTCATCAAGTTTCATGTGATGACAAAACAAGCATATAGTAGGACCAATCAAATGACAAGGCATGTGTCATGTCATTTGGGTTGCTGATTTTGAAATTTGTTTGGGTTATATAATATTGCTCTTATTTGTGTTTGTCTTTGTTGAGTCTCATTCTTAATTATTGCATTAAATACTTGACAGGTGATGTATAAATACATTTTATGCATTATCAAACATAATAAATTAACGTAAGGACAATTATGCTATGAGAAAAATCGTAAATTTATACCTAGTCACAAAATATTTAGGAATAGGAGGACTTGATGACTTAAAAATTTAAGGTATATACATTTAGACAAATAAGTAGTTATAAGTATATCTCTTACCAACTATCCCTCTTCTTTTTTCAATTTGTTCAGATTCTTGCCCTTTGGTCTGTCACTTCCAATTAGGATTGGCAATGAGTCTAGTCGTGTTAGGTTTAGATCATTTCTAAATTATGTCATATTAAAATTTTCTCTATCGATTTCAGTTGATTTATAGTTTTGTAAAGTCTGATGTGTCATGTTAATTTATATTGACTACGTTACTAGGTCGGCTTAACAACTCCATCAATTTATCATCCAGGTTTTTTAATTTTATATTGATTTTATGTTGTATTTAGAGACCGTCTCTAAAATTTTATGATCTAATGAAATCTCATTTGGTGTGCAAATATGGTTTGTTTTGCCAGCAGTTATAATTGCTTTAAAAATCAATGACATTGGGACATATTCATGTGTA
>CM042196.1:25509533-25520111 GCA_023539305.1 Ilex asprella
GGGGGGGCTTAATAAATGAATTAACTAGTATGAAATATGACAATGTAGGTGGTGTTAGAGAATATATCCTTAGAATGGTCTATGTTCAAACCAAGCTCAAAGCCTTCAAAAATGTTATTCATGATGATTTTATTGTTCATCACACTCTTATTTTTTTATCTCCTGAGTTTAGTCAAATTAAAACTACCTACAATACCCAAAATGAGTACCGAACAATAAGTGATCTTATCTCCAAGTAAGATTCTGAGAAAGAAAAACTTAAAAAAGAAAAGAGTGAAACTGTCTTATTTGTTTCTCAACCTAAATCTAGTATCCAAAATGTGTATTAAGAAAATAATAAAAACTCTAATCATAATGCTCCAAAAAATGGTAGGGATTTCAAAAGACAAGGTACTAGTCAGTATGTGGGAGGTTTTAAGATTGTCATTCGAAAAGATGTCAAGTGTTACTTTTGTAGGAAATGAGGTCATAAGAAAAGGGAGTACACTCGATTTAAGTCTTGGTTAGAAAAGAAGAAGGTAACTCACTAGCTTTTGTTTGCTTTGAATCTAATTTAGTTAATGTCCCATTAAATTCTTGATGGATTGATAGTAAGAGTTCAGTTCATGTTGCCATGACTTTGTAGGGACTAACAAGTAAACGAAGGCCAAGTGATGGGGAAGTCAAGCTTAAAGTAAGAAATGATAATGAAGTCCATATTGAGTTCATATGAACTGTTAGGTTGAATTTAGACACTAGTTTTCAACTTGTTTTAGAAAATACTTTTTATGTATCATCATTTAGATGGAATTTATTTTAGTTTCCTTACTTGATAAAATTGAATATTGTTTTAATTTCGGTAATGATAAAACTTAATTGTCTTTAAATTTTAAAATTATTAGTCATTGTGTTTTATCAAATGGTCTATATAGTATATTCTTGGTTGTCAATAATGAATATGATCTTTTCAGATATTATGAATATTGTATCTAAGAGATCTCTCATTAAAAAAAAATTTACAACTGTGGCATACGTTTGGATCACATATCTAGAGTAAGAGTGAAAAGATTATTGAAAAATAATATTATTTTTTTCCTTTATTTTGAAGATCTTGAAACTTGTGTTGACTATATTAGTGTTAAATTAATCAAGTCTAAGAAGAAAAGTGCAACTCATAGTCTGAATCTTTTAGAAATCATTCAAACTTACATCAGTGGACCTTATTCCAATACCTTGTATGGTAATAAATATTTTATTACATTTATTGTTGATGATTTCTCTTGTTATGGATATATTTATTTGATTAATGAAAAATCTAATACTCTTGAAAAGTTTAAAATTTTCAAAACTGAGGTAAAGAAACAATTAGGGAAAGTTATCAAAATTGCTAGGTTTGATCGTGAGGGTGAGTATTATGGCAAACATGATATGTCTTGGCAGCATTTAAGACCATTTTTCAAGTATTTGCAAGAATGTGAGATTGTTGTCAAATATACAATGTCTAATAATCCCGAGTAGAATGGTGTGACTGAAAGACATAATCGCATCCTTAAAGACGTGATGATGAGCATGATAAGTGGGTGTAACTTATCTGATTATCTTTAGAGAGAAGCCATTAAAACGGTTTCATACATTCTTAATAGAGTTCTTAGCAAATATGTTCCAAAAAATACCTTTTGAATTATGAATCAATAAGAAACTAAACCTTAACCATTTTTAGTTTGAGGTTGTCCTACTAATGTCAAAATCTATAACACTTTTATGAAAAAGACATTGTCTTTGCTATTAGTATTCTTGGTAGGTATTTTTCTAAATTAGAATTAGATCATTGGGTGACAGTTAAGAAATTTATGCGATACTTACAAAGGATAAAAGATTACATACTTATTTATCGGGAGGTTGATAGTCTTGAGGTGATTGATTACTTAGATTTAGATTTTATTGGGTGTCCAGATGAATTTAAAATCCACTTCATGATATATTTCTTTGTTAGATGGAGGAACAATAGTATGGAAGAGTGTTAAACAAACTCTCATAATTTTTTCCCCACTATGTAAGCTAAATTTGTGGCTTATTATAGAGCTACAATATAAGCTATATGACTAAGAAATTTTATTTTAGAGCTTGATTTCATATTTAGACCACTAACAATTTATTGTGATAACAGTGCAGCTGTGTTCTTCTCAAATAATAACAAAAATTATAGTGGGTCTAAACATATGAAAATTAAATATTTTTATGTCAAGGATCTTGTGAAGAAATGTGACATTGTGATTAAACATATTGATACATAATCAATGTTTCTCGATTCTTTAACCAAGGGACTAAGACCTGTAACGTTTAATAAATATGTTGACAATATGAGCATTTTGGAGTCTTTTGATGTACTTGGTTTTTTTTTTTTTTTTTTATCGGATTTTGATGTACTTGGTTAGTGAGAGTTTATTTATGTGTTAAAAACTTTAGTATTGATTTAATTTCATATATGATATTTGATACTCAATACGATTGAGATGCATCTATTTGATGATATTTGGATGATCATTCTTGTTGTTAGCAAGATATTCTTACTATGTTATATGTGTGCACATTTATGACATGTCAATTTATGCAAAATCTTAAAGCTTGATGTATGTCTTAAGTATGACTGTTTTGTTAATGGAATATGTCTCTGATTGCACCATTTGAAAAAATCTTGATATTTTAAGTTGGAGATATACTAGCTTATTGTTGAAACTGATGGATTTCTCTGGCTTATTGTTGAAGCATGTTGTTAAAGAGAAATCATTTAGAGGACTTACAATGAAAATAACATGTTTATCATATCACATATTGAGATGTTATTTTCTTGTTATACTATAACATCTTGATTCATGCTAATAAGATTATTATTTTTTGTAATCATTGATTGATATTATATCAATAAAGGATGTAAAAACTGTTATAGTTCGAAAATAGTAATTTTATTGGACGGGGATGTGTTTGAGATGTTATCTTAGGACCGTATTTGTTTTGTGACCACATTGAGTTTTGTTTGATTAGCTCAAGAGTCATTTTTCAAACAAATATTTTTTTTTTTTTTAAATGGCTACAATTAATGTTGTCCAAGTGGGAGAATGTTGAATTTTTTTTTATATTGGACTTCCATTAATTTATAGTTAATTTTTAGTTTGTTAAAAACAGGTTGAATTTATGATCCAATGAGATTAGCTCAATATTATTAAGTGATCTATTTTGATGGAATTATTTACATTTTTTTAATTGATGTAGTTGATGCGGTTCAGTGTAGGCCTTAATCTAATTGTGACCCATAATAGGAGAACCCATTAAATTTCATTATAAATAGTAGGGTTGGTCCCCTATTTGGTTTGTCCCATTGAAAGTCACTTATTGCTTTGAAGAAATAGAAGAAGACCTTGCCCTTCCGTGAAAAAAACTCGAAGATCAAATATCATAGCTCGCACAGGTATTTTCTAAACCTTGTAATTTAAGTATTCTAAATTTCATATACGAATCGTTAAAATTCTTACAAAGGTACCATTCCATTTCCTGTTCTTTCAGAGTTTAAGAAATCAATAGGAAAACAATACATCAAACCATACAACCAAACACAAAATAGCCCTTTGGCTGTTTCAGTTCTTCTATGTCCCTTCAATTGTTTGAAAGCAATCATCCTTTCTGTTTGCTGACCTCGAAGACCATCGACATGGTAAACTACAGGATGGTACATTTTCAAGCACTCTGAATGCTATTCGAATTGCACAATTAGACTGGGGAAAGACAAATCTTGGCCTGATAACTGGGAATTAGACTCCGTTCATATCAACCACATCTTCTATGTAATCTGCTCTCTCTTAAACATTAGCTTCGAAAAGCAATGTTATATTGGTCTTCAGCACAAATTTGTTTGCAAGAGTTCTCTGTCTCAATTGGATGTTAGTCTATAAAATTGTTCGAAGTTAGGCATAAAATTGGATTTGAACTGTTAGAAGTTGAAGATCAACATTGAAATGCAATTCAACAAATTTAGTCATTGAAAGCCAGCCCTCTCTAAAACAACCAAGCTGGGCTTTTGCATTTGTTCCATAAACTAAGATCTTGTATTCTGGTTTTCAGTTCTCACACAAAATCCTGAGGTTACGTGTTGTTTCCGGTATCTGATGTATTCCTTCTTCTCTTTTGAACTACATAGTATCCAATTCCTCCCAAAACAAGCAAAATAATAAGACCATCAACCACACCTACCGCAACCAAACCCCATTTTTTTAAACCAGAACTCTTCCCATGATCTTTACTGGTTCCCTTCGGAAACTTAACCATATAACTCAGTCCGCTTCCCCTATTAACCTGTTTAAGCCCTCTAACCATTCCATACAGAAAGCATTCCTGCAAGCTTGAGTCCCCAATACCAGGGGAATATGATGCAGCAACACAATTACAGTCCTCAATGCACAAACCCGCACATGCTTCTTTGCTGATATTAAGCCTTTGAGGAATACCCCTTAATACACTGCTAACAGTCTGTAACTCAAGCATCTCCGCCTGATTTCTACCACAAAATCCTTCCGAAATTCTCTCATCGCAATCTGAATTTAACCCATCTCCTCTTGTGATTAATCGGATGCATGAACAAGCATTTGAGTAGGTACAAATACCATAAGGTTTACAAGCCAGGGGAAGATCACACGTCGCATTTATTGCTTGAAAGGACGCCTCAAAGTTTCCCTTGTCAGGTGAGTAGTAGTAAAGCCCCAAATTGCCTGTATTAGTCCCCAGTGCTAAAAATCGCAGGGGTTCAAGTCTTTGGGATGTGATCTGACCAATCCTGCTATGTTTATCACTATACAACTCTATCCCACTAGAAGCCAATTCAACAAATGTAATGTTTCGATCCTTGGAAGGCTTGTATTCCCAATAAGAATACTTCCGCTTACCAGAATTCAAGTACAGCGCAATCTTGTCGTGTTGAATTTCAAATGAATAAAACAAACTGGAGTTGCTGGGAAATGAAGTTAACCGAGTTTCTGAACTTAATCTCTGGCCCCAGAGCATTATATCAGTTGGGAAATTGAAACTCTGCCATTTTATTAGGTTCAGGCCATCAACTAAAACTAGATTACCCGTCCTTAGTAAGTGTAGTCTCTGCAGCAATGTAAGATCAAGTATCAGAAACTTAGTGGCCTAATGTTCATTATGGCAAAACATAGTCCAACTACTAATTACTAAGTAAATTACCTCCACACCTTGTCCAGAAGTTCCACTTCTCCATCCAACTGAGTCTTTCTGACCTTTCAATTGTAAGTCTCCATCTCGTGTTAGCTCGATCACACATTTCTCCGTTGTGTAAAACTTTGATAAATGACCGGAACTCCATACTTTTACATCTCCTAGGAAAACATCAAGTGAACACGAGTATTTTTGATCAACAGCTTCAACACTCAATGCTGCTCGAAATTTGGGTGCCATTAGGGCAGTATGCATGAGAAAAGCTCTTCCTGTGAAGTTCCTGCTATATGACATAGGGACAGCAAGAATAACCCTGTAACCAATGTGAACATCCGAGCCGCAATAGCCATAAGTATACAAAATACAAAGCAAAACAAACAAAAAGAGTTTCATGAGTGAATAGCAGCCTATTTTCACATGCTTTTGTTACTTATATTTGATAATTTTCTGGCAGGTCAAGTGGGTAGCCCTGATAGGGTTTTCAGGTGAGAATCAATGAAGAAGACTGAAAGAAATGGATGGCACGAGGGTTCCAACATGTGTAGTGTCAACCCACTCCCAAAAGGTGTCTGAGCTTTCATATGCTTTGTTTTAATCTTGTCTACTGTAGTGGGTTTATGGCAACATTAATATGCCAACCCATACTGTTATTTCTTATAGTCCCCACTTCTTACACTTTTAATTGTTATGGAAAGATGGTAATATGAAGCGGAAACAGCTTTTTGCAAGTGGACATCTAATTCTATCAGACCTGTAATCACGAGAGTCTTCTGCATTGAATGAATCGTTTTTTTTTAATTGTAAATACATGTTGTTTGTTCAAACCTAAACTTTATATAAATGAAGAAAAGTGAGTGAGTCTCCATCTTTAACACCACTGAGTAGGCAGAGCAGGTGGTAATGGATTCTGATGGGGACCCATACGTCTAATTTGGTTGGGATGAATGGAGTGCTTCTTTTTGGGTGGAGGCGTGCAAGCTTTTGAGTGGATTATTGAATCCATAGAGTCAGGGAATTTTGGATGCTACATGGACCATTCTGATCTGGCCATGAATTAACAATACCTCTGCTGACAGTTTTCTCACGTGGGAATGACGTGTAATATCTTATACCAAATACTCATCTTAGCTTCATTAAGTATTTTTAAGGAATTATGCAATGAACATTATTAGACATATTAAACTAAGTTTCAAGCTCTATTTTTTTCTTTTATGGAGTTGTGGTAATATAGTTTCACTACACATCTATGAAACACAGACACTCTCAAGAAAGTCACGTATCTGTGTCGAACACTGACATTCTTTAGACACATGTCTGATATTCTTTTATCCGTGTTCATAATTAAATGAAAATATTTTAATTTTGGACACGTGTCCGATTTTTTTTTGTGACGTGTCTGACACTTCTTTGGTAACGTGTATGACACTAAACAATAAATATGTATTAACATGTGATTAACAAAGTTTAAAATTTGACTAATAAATATTTTATACTGTACGAGAACACACAATCACGAAAAGTGATGAACTCGAAATCAACTGAGTCAGGCCCAATAACCAAGAGGACCAAGGTCACCCATGCCAAAATGAGTCCAAGTCACCAGCGCTCAAAAGCCCAAAGGGGTGCGTACCAAGGGTCCTCTTGTCTCCCCTTCATCCTCTTCACTTCGCCAGTCCGACCCAACTCAGAATTTAGGAAGCCCGAAGAAATAGGAACACGTGGAGAAAATGTCGGGATACGCATCATGGAGATCTGATCCTACCTTAATTATACTTACCAAAGTGATAGAGTCATCTCCATCACATCACCACCTCGCTAAACCTATATAATATAAGTCCTATCCATATGGAGGGACATGACCATCACCTTGAGACCTCAAGACACCTCTACATCTCACATACCTCTCTACACCTCAAGTTTCTTTCTCCCAAAGTATTGTAATTCTCCTAGAATGTACTCTTCCGGTAACTTTTATTAATCAATAAAGATTTTCGGTCATCGCTGTTGTTTTTTAGAGTGGAGTAGGTCACCCAGACCGAACCACTATAAATCTACGTGTTTGCTCTTATTTACTGTTTTGGCATTTGATTGCTCATTAATTGCACTTTTACATATACTCGACTGTTGATCTTGTACAATACCAATTTGCGCATCATCAAAAAGTAACATATGTTAAAGTTGTACTCAAAATATAATAATACAATCAAAAGATAAATAAAAAATTTAGAAAAAACGTAATTGAGAATATGAGAGCAATTATTTAAATTTTATATATTTAATACACGTCTACGAAAATTTTGATAATTATTAATTATTATGAAGTCTAAAAATTTTTATTAGATGACTAAACATAACATTTACTATCATAAAGTACTAATTTTTTTTATGAATAATACATTAGTATCAATATAGTTGTGATAAATTATATAATTTTAGACATAAAATACAATTATTTGTAGTATGTATCTCAAACGTGTGTATATCTTATTTTTTTAAGAAAAATCGTATTTATATGTCTCTGCCGTGTCGTGTGTGTGCTTCTTAGGTAGTGATGAAAGAGAAGCATGAGCAGAAAATGCCAAGGAAAAAGTGGGGAAATTAAGTCGGTCTTTCGGATTGTGCATGAGTAATGGATTGAATCATTGTGAATGTCAATTTCTAAGCTATGCTTGAGCTGGCCTAATCATTTCCTGTCTCATTCTGAAAGTGAAAGTATAATGTATTCAGCTGGTGTGAGGCATTTAGAAGTTTATGGCCCCATGGCCAATACAATGGAGCCAGCCTTCTAGGCCAGACCATTTAATAATGATCATGTGCTAGTCTTTTAAAACCTTATAAAGGTTTGTTATGTTCCTGTTAAGGTGAGTTCTTCATCGAAATCGAAATTGCTTGTGTTTCACAAATTTTAATGACCATAAAAGTTGTTAAGTGATAGATCAATATAGGGTTTGTTACCCTAGAACGGTCAAAACTTTACATATTTATAAATTACGCTTGTATTTATTTGGAGGACTGGTATTCATGGGATTGATTAATGTATTTTATACACTTTATATCTATATCTATATCTATACAACTAATAAAAATACCTTAACATGAAATTTTTTTGATTTACTATTTAACCCTTATAAAAAATTATAAAGGCTAATATATCATTTTGTATTTAAATATACAAATTATCATAATATCTTTTTTTATTTAAATAACAAACTAATCTCTAAAATATCATACAAATATTTCTATCTTTGCAAAACTTTTGACTGGTCATGTTATGCTTAGTATGGTATATAAAAATAACATTATTATTTTTTCCCAAAAATTCAATATTAATACACGTTGAGAACCCTATTAATACAATATCATCTCCAATGAAAAAAAAAACGGATATATTTATCGTATCATTCACAATTAAAATAATTTAATGACAAATTACTGATGCATAAAGTAAAAACAAGAAAGACAAAAAGAAAAAAAATGAGAAAAAAAATATATAAACCATACTACTTGACAATTCAAATGAAATAATCATAAAAAATGGGTTCATTAGATGTTTATAGTTGTAAAAAGAATACAAACAATTTAAATATGATAAATATGAGATAATATCTAATGTAGCTGCATAATTAAAAATTTTAATGTATTTTATCAAATATTTCAACAAAAATTTTCACATATAACACACGTCGAACATTTCTAGTGTATAGAGAAAAGCCAATTTCGATAATAAAAATTAATGCAATCTCATCCCATATTTATTTGAGTAATATGTTTTATTGTGGGAACCATCAAAAAACATTTATTATGTCACATCTCATATATACAAATAGACTTATTTTCCCCTAATACCATCTCAAGGATATGTGAGAAGGGGTATTATAGTCATTTAGCTTCCTTATACCGTTGGTGCCCATTCTCTCGCTTTTTAATACCACCTCCCAGGTGGTATTAGATATACTCATGTAGATGAGTTTAACGCCACTATTCATATCGGATCAGTATTATAATCCGAAAATTAGTACTTTATTAAAATGGTTAACAAATAAAGTATATGTGAGACTCATGTATGAATAAACACTATCCCACCTCCTTATAGCCCACTTATCCCCCAAACAAGGGTGTGTTTGGTTTAGTATTAAATGGGTGAATTGAATTAATTTAAACCGGTAATAATATAATACTAAGTTTGAATGAGGTTATAGCGATCCGACACGAATTTTAATTAATCCTGATTCGGTTCACTATTGTCATTTAACACCTAATATTAGGTAGTAATAAATACCATGTAGCAGGTGACATTATTTTTAACAAGTATTAAAAATGCAATGACTTTATTATGCTTGCAAACTTAGAGTCACACCTTCATATAAAAGTAACGCATTATACAAATTCTTACCCTTAATATTTGCTTTATCATTTTTAATTTAATACCATACACTATTACTTAATCCAAACATAAATTTGGCATTATAATTATATATTATCACAATTTTGATTCAAACTTGTTATATAGCGATAAGATTAAATAATACTCTTGTTAACACCATTTTATAAATTGGATAAGAACTAATTACCCAATTTCATCCTTTATTTGTACTTGAACTGTAACAAACATACCCAAAGGTGTTAAACTCATAACTAGCCAAGCTATCACTTCTGAAAGTTGGAATTTAATTATACACAGTGCCACTCAAAGCAACTTTGAAGAAGCACGGAGCCCTTGAATGTTTATCCAACTACCACATGCTGATTTATGAAGAAGCACCAACAAAGTTACAAAGCTGTACAACAAACAAAGTGGCAAATATTTGGAAGAGTGAGAATGGGAACAAAAATAATTGAACTTGTGTTGTTGATTATAACTGTTCGTCTTGCTCCTTGTTGAATGGGACTACGCACCAAATCATATAGAACAACTTATATATGTATGTTTCGAGTACATACATATTAAAATCATGTGACTACATGTTTGAGAATTCGGGTTGTCGCTTCACTTTCATAGGCATATGATTAAACGATATATAACAGGAGGTCACCAAATAAGACAGAAGAAACCACGTGGACGGCCCCGGCGGCCGTGCATGCCACAACAATACATTACTTCAAATGCTTAATCATTGAGTTTAACTTTGTGTGTACAACGATTAAGACCCAACAGGTTGCGACGGATGAGTCAGTGTCTCCATTATATGTTTTTTTATATGTATATAAGTTTGGTGAGCATAAATAACACTCATTTTAGTCGACAGAATTGCTTGCAATGAAACTTACGTACTTGTCTTGTTATTTAAATCTACCGTTTTAAGGTTGTTGCATTAAAATTTAGTGACAAAACTAATAGAACACGTTTACTTAACCCTGTGTTTGGTACAATGG
>CM042196.1:25544089-25569584 GCA_023539305.1 Ilex asprella
TGCATAGAGTGTGACTTGCAATGTGTTTAACGTCATTGCAATGTGTTATGGATATATCTAAACTTTTCATTCGGATTCGTATCCGTTTTGACATGAAATCAATTCAATTTTAATTGAAAAATTATTTGTTAGTTAGTGGAGAGCTAGGCACATTGATTTGTGACTTGAAAAGAGACTAATAACTCTTTAGCAATTTGATCACTTCAAGATTAGAAAACCCGTTATAAACTCTTTAGAAATTTGAACACTTACAAACTCTTCAGAAATTTAATTTCAGAAGGAGGCAAAAACTCGTCTCTCAATTTTATTTAAAATTATACAAAATTATTGAATATGTTTTCACCACATTATAAATAAGAAATTTTAATGGGCTTAAATTATTAAAAAAATCAAGCAAATATACAATATTACATATTATCCTAAACAACAGGATAAAATATAGGAAAATACCTAAAAAAATACTCTAAACGTTGTTTTTTAGCTTAAAAATGATCGGATTGAATTTAATCTTTACTTAAATCGCCGAGAATTTTTTGAAATGAGATTTTTTTAGTAATTTTCTGATACTGTGACAAAAATCAACCCTAATTGTGTTTTAATCTTGATATGCCATGTAGTTATCTTTGTATTGTATCAATAAGTCATTCATTTCTTTGTCTTCAATTCAAAAAAGAGTTTGGCAATCATCCTGTATAATAGTGTGACTTTCAGTGCTGTGTAATGTCAATGGACAAAAACGTTCGAGTCCAAATTAGGTATGCCATTTGGTCCCTGTAAGTTTGATCTGCAGTAATTATGAGTATTGGTTGTCAATTTCTTTATGTGATTTGACTGAATGATGGTGGCCTCACCAGCTATTTTCTTTGAAAGCCAAAAAAAAAAAATATTTACTTCAAAAATATTCATTAATCGAAGATGATAGAGTAATTAAAAGATTCATTTTTTTTTGGACAAACACACAAAGAAAATACACACACAGTCCACACATCACAAAAAAAAGATTCATATTAAAAAAGTATTTTTTAATGGTTTTTCTGGCTTCTGGTCTTCATTTCCATACAATAACAGTCTTGCGGTCATCATACGTTAAATGCAATGTATTTAACTTGTGTCTGAGCAAAAGGGTCAACTTGAATTAGAAGTGCAATGTATTTTTAACAATATTTATGATTGATTTCAACATATATAGCTGTCATATGATAGCTTTTGGGTGTGTGTTTTAAAAACATGTCATTACCCCCACTTGGTTAGCAATTGTTCAAAGTGGTTTGTGGGTCCCCTTGTTAAAAAAAAACATATATAGTTGTCATTATATTTTTTATTATTTTATTGATTGTTTTATCTTTTATACCTTAAAAAATTTTAATATTCTTATTTTATACCTTCAAAAATTAATTTTTTCACATTACAACCTCAATGTATTAAAAATTTTGTAATGTAGTCTTTCTATTAGTTTCTAATATTTTTTTCAATTAAAAGTCAACTTATTGACACCGAATGAAAAACTTACAGAAAGGTCACATTGTAATATTTTGATAAATTATGGGTATGATATGAAAATTTTAATTTTTGATAGTAGAAAATGAGAATTGTAAAATTTTTCAAAGTGTAAAGTATAATTTACGCTAATTTATTTTACTTTTCTACGGCCTCAATTAATTTATGGAAAATGTGGACACCGGAAATCTATTTGATTACGAATCAAATCTCTGGTTCTAGATGCCAGTAGAGCAGGTTGGTGAAGACTCAGATATCCCGGGGGTCTTCATCATGTTTCTGGCTGTATCCGGCAGACTTCAAAACTCCATAAACATGATTTTCATAAGTTTTACTGGTCACCCAATCAATCTCGGCTGGCCCCAAAAGAGTTCGGAATCCTCGACTTGTTATATAGACAAGTAATATACATCGACCTGATTGTATCATCAAGTAATAAATTAATTATTATATCTAACGGTGATAATATTGTTTTAATTATTTACATCTACGTATATATTTATCTACTTGTTTGCATTGATAAACTAGTTCAGATCGATTTGATAATTATTTTCCAGGTAGCTAGCAAGCAACATTCAACACCATAAAACCCAAAGCTTCGAAATATGGTCTTTGTAGTCTAGTAACAAAGGAAAATGCATATTTAAACAAACTCATCATCACTAATTAATGAGGTCTATATGGGAAAGAGAGGGTCATCAAATAATCCAATGCTCTAACAGAAACAGAATAAGACACGTTGTCACTATCTGTCTACGTAGGGAAATATTTCTACGAAGATCAGCATCACTCATTAATAGAGATGTATTAGGATTCGGAGTTGCCTACAACTCTACGTTACCCATTTTTTTTTAATATTATATTGATATTTATTGTTTTTGTGATTAATTTATTATTATTATGAGTGTTTTAATTACGGTCGTAGTACTTACACAAATGGTAAAATAATTGCAATAATAGTAGTAAAACATCAATAACAATGATCAAAATATTCACTAAAGTAATAATTTTTTGTGTCAAAAATACGTGATAAAAATACTCACAACAATAATAAAAAATATCCATAAAAATAATAAATTATTTATAAAAGTGATATATATATATTTTTGTTATAAAATGACACACAAATTATTAAATCACCATTAAAATAATAAAATTTAGAGATAAACTAAATGATTATTGATTTGGAAGACCAGGCTTACGCGTAGTACATCTGAAAATGACCCTTGAAAAGGTTTATGGAATGGAATCTGGTGTTCCGTTGAATTTTCAAATGCATGGCGGCCTTTCAAACTGTACAGCTTAAAAGCTTGGCCATCTTTTTTCACCAAACAAACAAGATTCTTAGCTGCAACCCTTTCACACTACTGTTGTGGAGTAAACATAAACAACAAAAAAAAGTGTACGTAATGTACGAGATTCTTGTCATTATAGAATTTAAAGAGAATTAGATATACACAATCATACATCTGTTGTAAGTAAAGATAATGTTTCCGCGATTCGAACTCATAACTTCCAAATCACAATGAAACAACATTACTGTTTAGAGATTCCTAAAATTGTTTGGGTCTAAGTGGAGTAGGACCGACATATATATATATATATATATATATATATATATATATTATGTCACATATCACACATTATCAATAATTTTAATGTTATTTGTTTCTAATTCGAGAATTTAATGCATGCCGGACTTGTGATTTAATAGGTTATCAAATTAAGTACCATATGTTTAAATTAGACGGGGACTAATTTTCAAAGAGTTGGAATGTGTCTTATCAAAATTTGTACAATTCATTTATAATTATTTATAGTTTGGTTGTCGTGTATTGATAATAATTTGCCAAATTTGGATCGTGTTTAGTCGAGTTGTGTCAACCCATTTACCTTATGAGTGTAATAAACTTACCATTTTGTATTTGAATTCATTGAGACTAAATTCAGGCTGGTTAACTCCTTTGTAACTTTATGTAAAGTTCATAAGTTGTGTGTAGCATTATCAAGACTCTTTGTACCTGTGTATGTAATTATACATCTGTATGTGAACGCATTGACTTAATTTGAGGATTTAATTGTAGATCTAATTATGAGTGATAATATTAGATAAAATTTATTTTTAATTCAATAATTATAATTGATTAAGTCACAAATTAAATAAAAAACATTTTAAAAAAAGAATGTTTCTCCGGGCAACTCTTACATGAAACTTAATTAAGGGGGAATAATGGACTTGCATGTCACCCTTGACAAGAAGTCCACATTTGACCTAGATAACTAATAATATTCCCTTACCCAAAACATAAAAGACAATAACAAGTGTTCACAAAGTAAACAAAGGCATGTTCTTTTGATAAAATTAAGCCATGCTCTGTTCTATCATACCTTCTTCGTTTGGTGATTCTAAATTGACCAAAATAAATAAATAAATAAAGTGATGCTAAAATTATGATAATTTTGCAAAATAATTTTCTTGGTAATATTGAAGAAAGCCATACTGTCTGTCAATCCCTATGTATTATATAATCAATAGGTCACCAAATTGAGTTTGTTAATGTCATCAATTTTTGAAAGTACTTATTTTATCCCTATTGACATTAAAGAGTAAAAATCCAAGAAAGTAAAAACAAATTGACAATCTTAAAAACAATTATGACAAAAATGCTGGAATCCTCACTAATCTAGTAGTGAGGATAAGTGAACCTGCTTAATAGTAATAATAATAAAAAAAGTCTTAATGAAAAAAACGTCTTTCTATTCCATGATATCACCATTTAATAATAAACTTACAAATAGATAAGTGAACATTTCTTCTTTAAATGGAGTACCTAGTTTTTTTATGAAGAAGATAGATACTAAATCTTGTTAGTTCATTTATATATATGTTGATTTATTATTGGTGAGGATATTTTTGCCTGAGGAGTTGGAGAAAATATTGAATATAGCAGGGAGTGGTGTCACCATTCAATAGCAAAATAAATCAATTTGTAAGCATGTGAACGTCAATTAATGTAAGAACTACCATGGTTATCGAATAAAATAACTATATTAAGTAAAAAAAAATAGGGTTCACATTGTTCGCTTATAAATTTATTATTATATGGTGACAGTATATAATATTGATAATGTGGTGTCAACGTTATCCCAAATATTTACTCGAGCAGATGGGGTTTCTTCCGTCCGGGGGAGGAGAGGCATATGGGGTGGGTTCAAGTTGGGGTTTGGTGAGGGTAGTGAGAGGGAGTGGCAGAGAAAAAGGCAAAACAAAAGAGATGGGTGGGCCAAGTCTTGGGTTTTACTTGACTTTGATCGAAGGACAAAATGATTATCCTAACATATTGCTCAACACAATTGATTGGGATTGCTTGTAAAAGTGTAAATATATATAAACTTGTAGGATAATTCATGCTTACCCGAAATACAATTCTACCAACTTACTCGTACCATTAGAAGTTTAGTGATAAAAGACTTGGTGGAAGAGTATCGCAACCAGAGACATATGTATAGCTCAAGATATGTCATCATCGTATGAGCAATAGAGCCCATATATGTCAAGAATTTATCATTTGCTTAACATAGGTGCTACTTCATATATAACCGTGAACTCCTTACATTGGTGATGCTATGATGTGTCGGTGGAGAAAATATTCAATGCTCATCAAGTACTACATTATAGTGTCATAAGCATGCATCAATTATAAAATATTGTCTATTCTCGATCGTTACTTGTGAAGTTGTTAGAATTTTTTTTTGAACTTTTCAACAAATGTTATGACAATTTGTCATTAGGTATAGACACCAAATAACAATGCCATGCCTTATAAGTGCCGAATATTTTCTCTTGGTGCTCAAGGACTTAGAGTAAAAATTATTGAATCGATATGCATGCATACTCTTGACGATATAATGTGCAGTAAATATTCTTGAAGGTGAATACCCATAAGTAACAACCCTAAAATCCAAATAAAATGACAGAAGCTCAGCTCCTACCCCACCCCAACCCCTTAAATAATGTTTTTAATCTATATTTAGGTGACCAAATAAATTTTTAACTCCTTCAAGGCTTCAATCCCTCTATGTAAATCATAATTTTATTATAGACCCACATATGAAAAGTTGACTAAAACGCTAACGAAAACGCAGAACACGGCTGGATCGTCTTTGTGTACTATAAATACATTAACAAACCTACAGAACTTAAACCAAGCACCGAACTAGAAGCTCTATTCTTCTTCTTCTTCTTCTTACTCTCCTTATTCTTTCCAAGTAAACTCTAGTCATGGCTTCCTTGTATTCTTGTTCATTGGCACCAACTCTTGCATTTGTGGCCTGGTTATTCCTTCTTCTTGTTGGAATGACCTCTGCTCAGTTGTCCACCACTTTCTACTCGACGTCATGCCCTAACGTCCTTTCAACGATCAAATCTGCCGTGGACTCTGCTGTCTCGAATGAGGCTCGCATGGGGGCGTCCTTGCTTCGTCTCCATTTCCACGATTGCTTTGTTAATGCAAGTCTTCGTTTTCTTTGTTTTTCTATTGATTTTATTTTTTCTGTACCTCTCTGCTTGTGCAATATGTACGTATGTTGTGCGTCTTTTATATATATATATATATATATATATATATATATATATATTAGTGACAGATTGATGGATCCCTGGCTATATAAAATTCCTCTATGCATATGATCTTTCCTCTCACCTCTCATTACGAAAGTGAAAAGATTAGCCACGACACTGATTGATTAGAATATTGTAAATCTCCATGTTCGTGACTTTCGCAATGCCTTGGTAATTACAATGCTTTTTTACTTTCTTTTTTCATTTCATATAACACTTGTTGACTTTTTTACTAGTGCTCGTCCAACTGTAATCAAGAATCCATTTTTAGCACATAATTTAGTAGCCATGCATTTGAACAAGACATGCATCATGCATCGGACCTAATGTTGCTAAAGTTACCTATATTATATTATCATATCTGTGCTATTTTGAGTATCATATTATCATACCATTCTGATTTCTGAGTATGAACACTTTTGAGTCACATGCTAATGACTTGAGCTTAAAATCACCCAATCTCAAGCAAAACAATTAATGATGTTGATGTCCAATGGTTACTTAAAACCAAAGAAAGTAAACTGAATAATTGTGTTTGAACCTAATTTGTTGATATAATGATGTTATTTCATAGGAATTATTAGATCAACACCAAGTTTTAATGTTTGATGAGACTTACAATCCATCTAAAGGTTACAATGAATTAGATCAATAAATTATGTTAGATCCTAATAACGATTAAAAAATATCCAGTGTCATGAGCTTGGTAACTATCACTAACCATGAAAGGATAAAAGTTAACATGCTTCTATGTCAATTTTTGAAATAGGGATGTGATGCATCGGTGCTGTTGGATGACACGGCAAACTTCACTGGTGAAAAAACAGCTGGTCCAAATAATAATTCATTGAGAGGATTCAATGTGATCGATAACATTAAAACCCAAGTGGAAACGTTGTGCCCGCGTACAGTTTCTTGTGCTGATATCTTAGCAGTTGCTGCTCGAGACTCTGTTGTCGCGGTAAGCGATCTATCGGACTTCATTCAAGCTATAAGCCATATGAAAAATATATATATATATATATTGTTATGAGATTGTAAAAACTGTATAAATTATTAATTTATCTTAGTATCATTTGAATTTCAGCTCGGAGGCCGTAGTTGGAATGTCCTACTAGGGAGAAGGGACTCCACAACTGCAAGCTTGAGTGCTGCTAACAGCAACATCCCAGGACCGCAATCGAGTCTCAGCGCCCTCATAACTGCCTTCTCAAACAAGAATTTAAATGCAAGGGACATGGTGGCTCTTTCAGGTGTATTTTGAGTTCTATTCAAGAAACTACTTCCCGGTTTATATTTTCCGGCACTTTTTAAACTAATTTGACAACTATGGTCATCATAAAACTGAAATAAATCCTACAATTTTCCCTCCCTTGTTTGCAGGAGCTCACACAATAGGCCAAGCTAAATGCTCAAGTTTCCGAGCCCGCCTCTACAACGAAAACAACATAAATTCCTCATTTGCTACATCATTGAGAGCAAATTGTCCTCGCAGTGGAGGTGATAATATCCTATCTCCACTTGACACCACAAGTCCAACCACATTCGATAATGCATACTACACGAATTTGCAAAGCCAAAAGGGACTTTTGCACTCGGACCAGCAGCTCTTCAGTGGGGGTTCAACAAACGCTCAGGTCAACACTTACAGTTCCAACTCAGCCACTTTCTTCACAGACTTTGCAAATGCCATGGTGAAGATGGGAAACCTTAGCCCACTTACGGGCACAAGTGGCCAGATCAGGACCAATTGCAGGAAAACTAACTGATTCCAGGCACTAGATTGTAGAGACAGTCATGTTGAGTCTTCGATTGTTATTTTTGTTGTTGACTATCATCATCATCTTGTATTTGGGTAGGTAAGAAGGAAGGCAACAAAGGCATTAGTCTGGATGGTTTCTATGTCATTTGATTCTGTTTTAGTATCACCTTTAATAAGAGTTCAGAGGTGTAGTTATTTAATGACATGCCTTCTGAGCTGTGAAATTGGTATGTTCCTAAGGTTCATACCCTTCTCAATACATTAATTATGCATGCCACTTTCCATTTCAGATTCCATTAGTGTTTGGTCTGTTGAATTGGCAGAGGACTCGGGTGAATAGTTGATCTCTAAAGATGAAACTAGTAGTCCTGCCGTTGGCCCCAGTGCTGTGCTTTCACCTGTAAGAAAAGGGTAGAAATGGATTGATCAATGTACTTAAAAGGAGTTGTAAATTGCAGTAGGCGAGAAATTCCAGACACTACTTATAAATTTGACACAAAATTAACAATAAGCCGATAAATTTAGTTCAAATTTAAGCAGGTTCAGACAGTAAACTAAACCCGACAATTAAATAGATTAACATAAATCCAACCAAACACTGATTAATGAATTGGGTTTATGTTAAACAACTTTTGACTCCACAACAAGGACCGAACAAACACAATCCATGATCATTACCAGTCCTAGGTTGCAATGATCATTACCAGTTTTAAGTTGCAGTCCTTTCCCGTTGGCTAAATTTAAAGGCCTAATTATTAGCCGAACCCACATGGCCAAATGTTCTTTCTTTATTGAAAGAAAAGATTTGCATGGTATCAAGAATAGATTTGAATTGAAATTCAAGTGTCTTGTGGCAACCCAACGGTAACTTCCCTATCTTTTGGGCAACGGTCACCAGACTCACCACATGATGCTTGGGGTAGAACGCAGAAAGCAAAATGGAGCCGGGTTTGGTTTCCCTGGAAAGTAGGCAGGCTCCTAATAATGAGTGTTATTATGACCATAACTTTTGAACACACATTAAATTTCAATAGTAACGATTAGGGTAACCGCTAACCTGCAAACATTACTTTCTTCGGGATTTCCAATTTTCTTTTCATTGCCAATTCACTCTGTCTCTCTCTCTGCACAATCTATTGTCTCTTCTCCAATCTACAAAGTATTTTCGACAGTATCCTCTGTCTCTTAAGCTAGCTTTAGTACAATCACCCTTTGAAACACCAACTACACAATCCCCATTCCTCATCGTTGAGTTCTAGGGTGGGTCCGTTCAACTATTTTGTCTTTTGATGGCTGCCCAAATCTTAGATTGCAGTAACCAACTAGTTTCCGGAACCCTAGAAGCGGGAGAAGTAGCTAATGAATATGTTGATTCGGGTTTGAAAATGGAGCCCATACCCACTGAAGGTGACCCGAGTTCGGAGAAGAAGAGGAGTTTGAGGGTGGAGATTGACACGTCTGCGCCGTTCGAGTCGGTGAAGGAAGCTGTGAGTCGATTCGGTGGAATTGGGTTTTGGAAAGCCAATGCTCAGAAGCCCTATTCTGAATCTTCTGAGGTCTCTCTCTCTCTCGCACGTACACACACACACAGAGTAGAGTTTCAGCTACATGTTATGGTGGCAATATATCTATCTATACCCACATATATATGGGTTACTTTTTGTTTTCAACCATATTGCATCAATTTTTTGTATTTCCTTTGTCCCTTGTGCATGCGAACTAGAGTGAAGAGTGGTGATATATATATTTGAGCGCAGCATTGAAGCTTTCACATGGCTTCCACTCATTGTCTAGGTGCAGAAATCCGTAAAATCAATGCTTGAAAAGGAACGAATACCACTCTGTTAAACTGTCATTTGCCACCATGAATCGAATTTTGCTCGTGGTGTCCAAATACAGTCCCTAGTATAACCTGCTGACCTTGTTCTTCCCAAGTTTGTTTGCTTGAATTCGGACTCTGATTTTTAATGCGATGAAGTGGTTCAAGACACTCGGGGTGCAAACTGTAAAGTAGTCTTCACTTCTATAAAGTGCACTATCTGGCTCGCGGGTGTATCTTTCTATCTCGAACTGCAGTGCATACATACATTCTGAAGTTTATTAATTTTTTGACTTAGTTCCCATCTTTTTTAGAGCAGAGTATTGCTTTTGTCAATAGCATTCACCGTATATATTTAATGTGAATTATATAGCAAGTTTGTTGATCTTTTAGTCTCTAAAAAGATGATTAGATGTTAGTACAGCACAGTGGCTCTTTATGGCATTGTTTGGTGTTTAACATGATTAGATTCTAAAAATTATAGATGGTTCTTCTTTTTTATAAACGTTGGATTCATACTCTATTTCTTATGTGAATGTTCCAGAAAATAAGCTGGAGTCACCGGTTTCATTCGGTCTTCCAATCCTGATAGAATCCATATTTATCTGACATAATTCTCATTTCTTTTGCTTTTGATTTTTTTTTAATTTTATGTATTTGTTTTGAAGTGAAACAGAAAGACCTTAGATGAAGTTGATCTGTAATAAAGTGATGCACCACCCCTTTCATGCCGTGTAACACAGAAATGAGTTTGCTTGCGTTCAATATTGAAGCCCTCTGTTGAGAACGTAAACTACAATTTTGTGTATTTATTTGGAGATCCTCAACTCAGATTCCTAGTTTCCTTAGTTTTGTATCTACCATCCCTGAACCACCTTCTTTTCTATTTCTTTCTATGGTAAAATTTAGTAAGTTCTATCGTTGTAAGGAACAGAAACAAAGCTTAAAAGGAAATTTGTGTTTGATATATGTTGGATTATGATTGGATGAATGTACATACGAGGATGTAGACTTTTAATTCCTCTTTGCATGTTCCTTTTTTCCCTTATTTATTCATTTTTCCTTTCACTATTCAACTGTTTGAGGTTTTTATGCGTATTGATAGCTTGACATTGGCATGGTTGATACTGCAAAAGTGGAGGAACAGGCTGCACAGCTAGAGAAAGATTTGATAGTTAAAGAAAGGGAAACACTTGCAGTATTAAAAGAACTGGAAACAACTAAAATGATTGTAGAAGAACTGAAATCAAAGATACAGAAAGAAGCATTTGAATTCAATGCAGTCCTTAGCACAAATTCAGAGGATAAGAGTGTGATTGCTGCTGCAGAAGTAGATCAAATGGAAAGACAAAAAAATGTTGTGATTGACCAGCAGAGTTTGGTGGGTGGTTTGGACCTGTGTCCCTCTTCAGCTCCAGGTTTCATTTTAATTGAATTGAAACAGGCCAAATTGAACCTAACCAGGACTACAAATGATCTTGGTGACATCCGAGCTACTGTTGAATCATATACCAAGAAAATAGAGAAGGAAAAAATATTGCTTGAAAAGACACGTCAGAGGTTGTCTTCGAATTCCTCAAAAATTTCCTCTCTTGAAGAAGAGATAAACCAGACGAAGCTGAAACTACAACTGGTCAGAAATGCTGAAGTTAAAGATGGTGTTGATAATAATCCCATGGATATTTCAATGGAGCTCCAACTGCTGAGTTCCGAGACGGAGCAGTTCAAGAAAATGGGAGAAGCAGCAAATTCAGAAGTTTTGAGTGCCATGTCTGAGGTTGAACACTCGACGACTAGGATTAGGACTGCTGAGATCAGATTGGTTGCAGCCAGAAAAATGAAGGAAGCAGCTAGAGCCTCTGAAGCTGTTGCTCTTGCAGAGATCAAGGCGCTATCAAACAGTGAGAGCTCATCTTCAGTTCTTCAGCAAAAGGCTGATAGTGTAACTCTTTCATTTGAAGAATACTCTTCCCTAACTGCTAAAGCTCGAGAGGCAGAAGATATTTCTAAGAAGAGAGTTGTAGATGCCATGCTTCAAGTTGATGAAGCCAATTTATCTAAATTAGAGATCTTAAAGAGGGTAGAGGAAGCTACGGAAGAGGTAAAAATCAGCAAGAAGGCATTGGAAGAAGCTCTGAGCAGAGTGGAAACGGCAAATAGAGGGAAGTTGGCAGTTGAAGGGGCTCTGCGAAAGTGGAGATCTGAACATGGTCCGAAAAGACGTGCTGTACATAGCTCTACCATGTTCAAGAATTCTTGCTCACCTCACCTTCGCAAAGATTCTCGTGTGCTTGATGTAAATGGACTGACTTTGATTAATGATGAGTCAAAGCCGGTTTTGAGATCCACTCTGTCGATAGGGAAAATACTGAGCAGAAAGCTACTTCTGACGGAGGAATATGAGAATGGAATGTGGACAAGAAAAAGCAGTGGGAAACGGAAGGTGTCATTGGGTCAAATGCTAAGTAAACCCAATGATCAACTTCCTTTTCAGAAGGGTGAGAAGGATGGTGGTCGCAAACAGCTCCCTTCGAAGAGAAAGAAGTTTGGGTTTGCTCGGATATCACTCTTGGTGACAAAGCAAAGTAAGAAAAAGAAGAAACAAACTGCAAGTTCAAGGTGCCACAGTGGGTATATAAATTGATTCAGACCAAGAAACTGACTTCTCACAACCAACCTCTCTCTCTCTTCATGGTTTATAATTATTCTCACAACCTCTCCTATTTATCCTATTTTGTTATTAACTTTGCTAGGGTTCCTAATTTTCCCTGATCTCATCCTTTTGGATAGTGTTCCCTCTGTTTTGATGGTTGTTTAGTCGACACCGAGTTTTATGATCATATGTATGGCTTTGATTTTCCCTCGTTCCCTGCATGGAAAGTTGCCAACGAAACAGGGCCGGCCCAACTATAGATGTAAAAAAGCTTGGGTTTTATGCCCCATAATTTCAGAAGGCCCCATAATTTTAAGTGAATAGTTGGTCTATTTTAAAATTTTAAATCCATGAAAATTATAAGTTCTATAAAAAAGCCTTAGTTAAAATTTAAGGCCAATCAAAATTTTTAATTTTAATAATTTTTTGAGCTCATGATTCATCCCATTATAGTAAAAACCTAAAAAAAATCAATATTTTATTTAAAAAAACTGATATATACTCAAAAGTCAAATCATAATTTACTCATCCATTTTTAACCACATCTCCTCTCTCTCTCTCTCTCTAAAGCCCCGCTCATTTTCATTTTCATTCTCACTCACTCTCTCTTTATATTAATTTTAAATAATTTTTTTTGATTGTTTATTTAACTTAAAAAATAAAATTATTAAATGCTGATAGTTTAAATTTTTTTATCTTGATTTCGGATGATTCTTAAAACATAATAATTTTTTTGGCATTGATAGTTTAAATTTATTTTAAAAATAAAACATTTTAAAGAATATTTAATAAATGAAAAAAAAAATACTCCAATTGAGATTTGAGACACTAAATTATATAAAAAACATTAGATTTTTTTCTTTAAATGTATGCATTGCTTATAAAATATTATTATTATTTTTTGTAATAGTTACTTCTACAAAAGAAGCTTTTTAAAATTAAAATTGATAAAATTTTACATAAAATCAACTATCACAAGAAAAAAATAATTAGATTAACGATATTATCAATGAAAAAAATATGATAAAAAAATATAAATATAAAAACTCAATTTATACTTTTACAACTCAAAAAATGAAAAGAATTAATTTTAATCAAAATTTTAACACTAATAATAAAAAGGCCTCAAAATGAATTGCCGCTTTAGGCCTCAAATTGCCTTGAGCCGTTCTTGCAACGAAAACTTCATATCAAGTAGCACATTTTTTGATATGCCTAGCTTGTTAACATGATGTACAATTAGCAAGCTTGATGGAATAATGGTGACCTTCTGTTTGAATGTCGAATCATTTGATCATAACCATCTTAAATATATTATAGGTAAAGTTTTGCTTCGAACTAGCTCTCATTAATCAACAATTGCAACAGTTTGAAAGTGGTTTACATTCTGTTGCTTCCTTCTGGAATATGGAAACTGTTAGAAGCAAGAAGTTGATCAACAACAAAAGAAAGGGTTGATCTTCATTGATCAAAGAAAGAAACAACTACTTGTTTGCAGCAGGCCAGCAGTCCTCTTCATTGATGGCTTTTAACTCAGTACTTTCTACATTTCTTATTACCCTGCTCTTCTATGGATTTGGAGGGACTTGAGTAGGGGTAATTGAACAAATCAAAATGTTTATCCTAGATGTACCTTCAAAATATGTATCCATTTTAAAATGTTCGTTAATTTTCAGTCGTCTCATTTTATACCTCCAACTATGTAAAGCCTATCTATCATTCCATTTCAGTCAAATTTTCATCAAAACCAATGAAAAAAATCATTAAACTTATTTTGTTTTGTCCCTTGAACTTCTATTTTAATGGTGGAATTGGATGGATGACATTGATTACTATACTTCACATCAATTCAAGACTAAATTGAGGTACTTGAAAATTGAGGGGCATTTTAAAAACAAAAAGTGTAATAAGTGGGTAATTTATTGTATTTTTTTTATTAAATAAATATGAGTGAATAACTCAATGAGTCATATTGTAATGTTAATGATGCATATTAATTTAATAATTTATATTAATTTGGTAAGAGTGACATTAGTCTGGGTAGAAAGTTTTCTTCAAGTTTTGAAGATAGAACAATACGACTTAAAAATTTAACTTAATAATGTGACTGTTGTATTGTTATTGGTTTAATTGTGAGTCTCAATAATTATTAGAATCCATAGACTATTCAGTGATAATGATTCATCGGATCAAGTTTTTGACTCAATTTTGGAAGTGTTTTTAGCATTTTTCTTGAAGATATTCTCCGCAGATACAGGAGAAAATACTAAATAGAGTATTGACATCACATCATCAATGTTTTATTGTATCAACAACCACTTTATCTAATAATTGCGATATTAGAATAATAAGATTGACTAATTTTATCTATTATTTTATAATTAATTGATGACAGTAAGATTGATGACGTGGCATCAATGACAAAGATTTACTCCAGACACATAGGAACACAGGCCATGTGGCGCTTTTTCGATTCAAAGGAGCTAACAACAACGCAACCTTCTTCTTAAAGGAAGAAAAACACATTGCTTGGAGTGGAAGGGGAGGAAGAAGTAAGAGTCAGTAGCTCATTTATTCCCCTTCTTCCGACTCTCAGGAACCATTCAGACCCAAACCGTCTTGCAAATCTTTTGCAATAAGGTCAAATTCTGTCCTTGTGTGTGGGTTTATATGGTTATGTTTCTGTATGGATTTTGTAGATATGACTGAACTCTGAATGTGATATACGGAATTCTTTTCAGCGATATTATTACCCTTTTTCAGTTTGAGAAGTAAAATGTTGTTCTGTTCTATATACTATATAGATTCAACTTGATTGACCCGTTGTTTTTGATTTGTTAAGCATATTACTGAACCAGGAAATATGATTTGATGATATGTTTTGGATGATTCTTGTGGAAACCCTGCATAACATTGTTTAGTACCTAGTTTAATATCGTGTTTACGCAGGATTGTACATTAGCGACAACACTACTATTAGGTTAGAAAGTGCATTAATATATTGTCATTGTCGGAATCTAACTATCCTAAATTGGAAGATTGATTGAATAGCTTTCCGTTTGAACAGCATGGGTGTCAGATTTGGACTCTTATTCCTTTTCGTGGTGGGCACTAGCTGGTCCTGTAATGCTAGAGAATTGGGGAGTTCTGATCTCTTTGCTAAAGAAACTGGGATCTCTGATGCTTCAGGTAGTCTTCGGACTGATTTTATCTTATATGTTCAGTTATAATTCGCATATGCTGGAGAGACAAAAGCTTTTAGTCGTGGGGTCTTGTTGATTACTGATGCAGATTTGTATCTGCTGGAAATGATTAATCTGGGATGATTTGACATAAAAGTGTTGGTAATACTCTATTTGTATCTAAACTGATATACGCTTTCTCTTTACAGTTTTGCAGTTAATTATCCAGGAGCCAGAAAGCGAAGTTCTAGCAGCAGAAAAAGTTGGGAAGGATAAAGAAGTTTGCACGTTATGTGAAGAGTTAGTTGGTGAGACAGTCCATTATCTTTCTGAAAACAAGACCCAAACAGAGATCATTCACATCCTTCACAAGTCCTGCTCTAAGATGCTCTCTCTCAAGAAGAAGGTATAACTTTTAGCCAATACAAAATTGTTTGTTGAAGTCTACTGTTTTTGGTTTGGACAAATTTATTTAGTTTATTGCTTTGTTTTGAGATCAAACAGCGAAATTTTTGTCATGAGCAAATGGGAAAAGTGTGAGCTTGTATATTACTGCAGTTATCTACTGTCCTTCTTGGGGTTGCCTACCCAAAATCATTATAAATTGCATGATATTAGCCATTATTAATTGATGGTTGTTGCATGTTTCAAATTGTATGTTATGGTCAAAATTGCTGTTGTTTGATGGTTCTATCTTCTTGCCTTGACATTTGCTATTTATTTCAAATGAGAGATCAGCCTTGGTTTGGATGCTCAATCTTCCTTCACTTGTGGTATGCACATTGTGATGGTAGATGTGACATGTTTAGCGCTTTCATGTTAAGTACAACTCATACGCTAGTAAGAAACAAAAAATTTTGAACCTTAATGTTAGTTGGTTTGCAGAAGTTGGGATAATTGGAGATATGGTGGCAAGATATGGTCTCAAATAAGTATAAAAAACTAGAATTTACAAACTTGAAACATGTGTAGAAGCATCAGCAACAACTTGGAGTGGCCACCCTCCCTCACATGGGCTAACAAACTAAAGTGAAAGAGACAAAAAAAGAGACTGGAGCTGAATCAAAACAGACAGATAAACAAATCAGAGAACCAAATGGGTGAGAGACTTGGCTTACTAACTACCCAAGACCTGAGATCATGTTAGAGCATCCAACCCAAATTTAACTGACAATAGGTGGAGTGGCCTTTCAACGTACATAAACTAATCTCGAGTCTAGTTGATTTTTCAACGTGGATAGCTCTCTTCACACACATTATGTTTGATTGAGGTACTTGATCCTTCTGGTGCTTAAATCCTGGCATCTTTTGTGACTTCCATCTGAAATTTTTGCTCTGACAGTGCATCACTCTGGTGAATTATTATGCTCCTCTTTTTTTCTTGGAGATTTCGTCAATACAAACTGGGGATTTCTGTCAAAAGGTCAACCTCTGTGGACAAATGGTTTCAATTTCTCTACATTACTCCCAGGATACTTGTGGGATTTGTCATCAAGTTGTTGCAGAAGCTTTATTGAAGTTGAAAGATCCGGAAACCCAGGTATTTCCTTAGATCCTCATTTGATCATTAGAAATAGGTTTTCCACATAGTTTGGTACTCATCTGGATAAATACATGTTTATTTTTTCTTGCAATTCGTAGTTGTGTATCCTCATCTAATTATTAGAGATGGGTTTTGCACATAGTTTGGTGCTCATCAGGAGAAATAAGTGTTTATTTTTTCTTGCGATTATTAGCTGTCAACCCATACATCATCTCACCTAAAATCACTATACTGTCTACTTAGGTTTATATTTGCAATTTTAGCAATGGTTTTATTGGAACATACTTAATAATCTGGCATTATTTGAAACTCCTTTGGAACACTACTTTGATCTGATGTGCATGTAATTTTGGATGGAGGTCACAGATAAAAAAAAATGGATGGTTGTCCAGTTTTCCGAGGCATCGGCTTATGGTTAATATTGATATATAAGGTCAAAAAGCCTATATGTTTTGATGTTGCATGATATTTGGATATTCGGTAAACCTGAATTGTGAATCTCACAAGGCTGGAAATATTGATATTCTTTGCAATGTCCACAATTTATATGTAGATTTATTTATTGGAAGCTAGGTTCTGATTAGAATCATTTTCTCTTTGGCTTTTCTTCCAGTTAGAGGTACTTCAGCTGCTTCTGAAGGCATGTGACATTGTGGAGAGCTTTGCAACAAAGGTTAGAGCATTACACGAACTTATGTTGGAAATTATGAATTCTTGGGCTTCTCTTCGTTTATCAACTTGCCTCTCAGAATATACTCGTGTTATTATTGTTATGTATAATCAAGTCAATCTGTTGCAAGAGTGACCTATACTATTGTTGTGAATCAGAAGAGGGTACTCGATAGATGTCAGGCTTGTCTCAGTCAACAGTCAAGTTGTAAGAGAGTTTTGTCTGTTAGATGCTATATTAGAAACTCTTTCCCTGAGGCCATCTTATTGATATTTTGCTATCCCAAAAAAACCGTTTTCAGCCTCGATATTTTCTCCCATTAAATCCCATCCACTTGATGTTGTGAAGGTCTGCACCAAAACGGGAGAGCACAACAATACAATTTGATTTTTCCCTCAAAACTGTGTTACTATTTGCTGATTTTTCAATCCTTTTGGCAGTGCAAGAATCTGATTTTTGAATATGGACCAGTGATCCTCATCAAAGCAGAGCAGTTTCTGGAGACAAATGACATATGCTCTATATTGCATGCCTGTGATATGCCTGCAGTTAGTATGAAGCAAATCATTAACAATGGCAAAAGCATCCATGCTTTTTAGATCTTAAAAAGGACAGCAACGAAACACCGGATCGATAATGTTGTGATATTAGCAATTGGCATATGTATCCTTTTCCTCCAATGTGAGCTTCAATGTCATATCCTCCAAGAGTGTTGCACTCACCACTTTTTCTTTTGCCTCATTTGTGCACCACCTCAATGTAAATCCCACTAAATATCTAATGATTATGGTTATACCAAAATTTTGGGCTCTAGCGTTTTTGATTCAGTCAAAACTCTAAATTGCTCTTGATAGATGTTTTGGTGTGTAATGAGACCACATCAATAGTTGCATAGTTTACGGACCTACCGGGCAGAGAAGTGGGGGAACAATGCAAACCTTCCCGAGTTCTTAGCAAACTTGAGGGTTGTTCACTTGTTTGTTAGTTTGGGTTCAGTTACACTCCACCAGTATTTATACATATTAGACACCTATAAAATTTGCATCAGATGCAATTCACTTTGGCAACACAGGTCAACCAATGCTACACTCCCTCTACCAAGATCGATCGATTGATCTCAGCACCTTTCTCCCATCACTGTCTGCTAGATTGGTGCTTTCCAAGCATGATGAGCTCACTAATGTCAAAGATATTAGTAATACCTGGTGTATATTTACAGAAATGTGCATTGGCACAACCCCACAACTGAAGCATGCATCGGTCAGATATCCTAATTACCCACCGGTATAAGCCATAGCTCCAGTGTACATTAAACTTTCACCAACTGTGGACAATGTGGTCACAATCTTTCGAACTTTTTGCAGAAATAGAACAAAAAAACTTACCAATTTGGTCTTTAAACCATTTTGCCATTTTAGGGTCAATCGCCTACAGATTGTGTTCTTTTGTTGCAGCAATTGATATATAATTATGGTATAAAGTATAAACATAAGTACCACCCTTTCAATGATCTCAAATAGGCTTCTGTCCATAATAAACCATAAAATGCGCAGCTAAGAGGAAAATTAGCTTATTCTGCCACGATCAAATTTTCCATTAGAGGGACCCTCTCCTCCTCCTCCTCCTCCTCCTCCTCCTCCTCAGAAGACCAGTAACAAAAGAAATCTAAAGCTTGTTAACGCGGATCTGTTAACTTGAGTGACTAGCGCATGCATATGCATGCATGCCACGTATATTTCTATCATGCTAATGGAAGTAGTCTCGCTCACAAATAAGAGAAGGAAGATAGAATGCATTAAGTTTTCTAAACTCCCCTCCGAAAGAGGCTGTTTTCCCCTCGAGTACAGGAGATATATTTAAGTCCCTCATTATGCTATTTCCTTTTTTCAATCATATGACCAAAGTGACTGTACATCTGGGGTCGAATATAGCCCACCAATAGTGGGCCTTGTGATTGATGAATTTCTGACGCCTTCCCCTGAAGCCTTCCCTGTCCAGTCCTTCCTGCCAGAGAAACAAAAGGTGAAATGAACACCAGATACCAACTACAAAATAAACGATTACACAAAAAACATAATCGAAAAGTACACCCATTAAAAAAAAAAAATCTTTCTTTAAAATATGCAACAGTGTGCTAAGGTAAAGTCAATTTGTTTAATACCGATGCAAAATAGTCAATTTTTTCATAACAGCCACTCTATATTTTCAATGTCTCCAGAATAATATACATTCCCAGTTTATACATAGACTTTTATTTTTAAAATCTCTATATAGCAAGATATATTCTACAGAAAATTAGAACATCTAATGACTACAAAAATCTGAGGTGGAATTGACAAGAATCACAGTAGTGTTCACATTCATCAAGGACAGTAGGTGTCAAACAGGGAGTACTTGGAATGGTAAGACATACATTGGACCCTGTGCTGACACAGATGTTGGCGTATCTAACACTACAAATTTAAACCAGAACATCATTGCAAGATAGGGAGAATAACAGTTGCACCTAGTAGAATGTTCTAAATACAGGGAAACCACTTTGATTTTCTGAAAATACCCTACAAAACCCCGGTTTATTTTTGTCAAGGCAAAATGTCTTAATTTTACAGTTTTACGCTCATCTTTTTGTAATATCACTTTGTCAAAATGAAAACAATACTTACGCATTTCCTAAATTTATATAAAACAGAAGTAAAAACAAAAATGAAATAAAAAAAATATTATTTGTTTCAACTATCTATAGTCAAAATGTCAAGAAAATTGGTTTTTGTCTATTTTTTAGTATTTAAATTTGTATTAATTAAGTTTTTGAATTATGGAAATGCTTCACTTAGTTTTTTATTTTAATTTTCATATTCGATTCCCTTGGTTTTTATTCCAATTGAGTTGATGAGATCGAGAGAGCAACTTTTTTGTTTTTATCTTGTTACATGAGTTAATAATATATATTAAAATTGGTATTTAAGAAAAAGAATAGCAAAGTACATCATTATTTTTATACTGACTCATGACTCCAGGGGTGTATGTGACATGAACTACTGGATACTGCAGTGATACTCACAAACACCAAAGGGGTGTCCCTATAATCAGGCCTAACTTCAAGGGGTGTCCCTATAATCAGGCCTAACTTCAAGGGGTGTCACTAGTTTACCCTGTGAATGCTTGTGCGCTGATTCCACATGCACAAGTATATATCGAGCTTGACGTAATCTGGAGCTGCTCAGCAATGGGTAAGATGAAGTGAGAAGCCGAGATGACATCAAGAATAATACATCCTTGGTGTGCATGCATGCATAAGGGGATACGGAATCTTAAAGCCAATTATGCAATGCGAAAGATGAAGCTGACAATTTAAGATTGATAAAATATCCATCCTTTTTGTTTTATCTTTTGTCCCTTTTTCCTTTGGGTTGGGTTGGGTGGGGTGGGGGAGAGGGGATTTGCCACTGCAAGCAAAAATACTTGCTTGGGCATGGGAAAGCCTCTTTTGAAAACTCACCAAACCAAAGGAAACAATAAAAATGCTTCCACAATAGCTAAAGGCATGTAAAAGAATTCTTGTCTTGGCTCACAAGACAAATTAAAAGACATAGCAATCATAATAAAGGCAGATTCAGAATCGATGTGCTTACCTGGCCCAAGAATTTGATGGAGACAACTCAAATGGACGGTTACTTGCGGATCCATCGGGACTTCCATAAATC
Source organism: Ilex asprella (assembly GCA_023539305.1). NCBI lineage: Eukaryota > Viridiplantae > Streptophyta > Magnoliopsida > Aquifoliales > Aquifoliaceae > Ilex > Ilex asprella. The sequence goes on from CM042196.1 coordinate 25,565,541, forward strand.
ATTTCATTCTGAGCAGTTTCTTCTTGAGGGCTAAGAGAGAAATGGGTTTCGCTGGCTGACATCAGCCCAAATGAAGTTTTTGGCAACCATGTATCTCCAGTAGGATTAGGCACATTACTAAGTATTCCCCCTGTTGGGTTAGTGCCAATACCAACCTGCTTTGGAGAACGAGTGCCACAAAGCACACGATCATCGTTTTTAAACAGCGAAGCCATAGTTTTCTGAGGTATGGGATGCACAGTATCTTCCTTGTTTAATCTATTCATTTCTGAAGGTAGAATACAGCTTGCTAGGCCATCTACCAAACCAAGAGCATCTTGACCAAGAGGAGCACTATTCCACATCTGCCACACTCCTTTCTCATTTGCATTTTGTGAATCACCGACCGGCAAATTATGCATATCCTGAGCCTTGGAAGTACTTGGGAAAAGAAAAGAACTAGAATGCCTTTCCTCAGGAACCCGCAATCGTGACATTGGAGACTCAATTGGTGATGGCCTCTTGACTTCAGAAGATGCAGGTATATTCTTTAAAGCATGAGGCTTTTCCAACCCCGTGTCGGTTACAAACCCAAGGTCTAGCTGGAAATTATCAAGTGACTCTGAAACAGGCCCAAGCAATGATACTGGGTAGGGAACATAACATGGATCTTCAAAAATTTCTGACTCTTCTGGTAAAAATTGATGAGTCGTTTCTCCAATTCTAGGAAACATGGATTCAGATGCTAATGGAAGACTTGAACCATTACTTGTTGAACCATAGGGAAAAGAGGACAAAATAAGTGGTGACGACAGTCCAAAATTAAGAGGGCTGTCATATGCTTGTGTCAATGGTGGGTGACCAGGAAAGGGGGAGCTCTGAACATCCGCCTGGGGCTTCCCATTTGGTCTACTTATGACATTTGAACTAGCGGGTTGAGTTACTGTTGATGAACGAGTAAATAATTGATGCCATGATTTTTGGGGGGCTGTACACATTTGAGGTTCAATGAGCACCTGTAGTGAAAAAGATCAACTTAAACATATAATAAACCTGAGTTCATCATCCTCTACAAATCATTGCTACACCTTGCTATTGTTCTCGAAAAGGCTAAACTTTATGAGTATTGGCATCATATAAACGTCTGCTTTCATTTTCATAAGTAAACTTATAGGCAACAATATGACCTAAGGCGCCATTCAGAAGAGAATGATGGGCATCATGCCCATTATTATTAATTGGGCATCATGCCCATAACCCATTATATCTTTGCTAGGATAACAATAGGAAAATTAGCTCATATGAACAACCAAAAGCATGGACTGGCAAAAGTACAACTAGACCAATAAATAGGAGGACAACTTACAGGACGGTTGATGTTCTTATCAGCAGGCTGCAATTTCCCAGATACACACTCAAGCTGAGATAATTCTCTCTTAATGGCAGAAATTTGGACATGATCTATGGAACCATTAGATTTGTGTTCTCTTGAAACAGTAGCCAAAGTATTTGCACCTTTCTCAAAGAAACTACTTCCAGTAAATGCTCTGGAAGAAGACAAAAAGGTACCCCTCATGCGATCCAGGTATCTAGTTCCAGCATTGCCATGGTTATGACTGTTTGTGGCAGCATCCTTAACCATATGCCCTGGTTCTGTGCCATGAGACTTAACACTTTCTGCCCCACCCTGCCTGTTCCGCTCACTTTCCTTGCTTGCTTTCTTTTCCAAATCCTCTGCATCCGAATTGCTTTTACTAGATCCCCTGTCCCTTTCCTTTTTTCTGTCTTGATGCTTCTTTTCCGCTTCCTTTTTACAATACTTTCCCCCGACAGTAGGAGACCCTTTGCAGTGTTCTTTCTCGGCCTCCATCTTCTCATCCCTCAGTCTCCTACGCTCTTCCACCAACCTCGCAACCTCCTCCCTCTGCTTTCTCTCCTCTTCCTCCAATAGCTCTTTCTCTAACCTAGCCTGCCTCTTCTCTTCAGCTTTTCTGCGAGCTTTCTCACTTCTACTCACATGATAACCTGCCTCATTCTCACCTTGCTTGTCCAGCATTCCTTTGTGCTCAGCATCTGTCAAACCATCATCTCTTGACAAACTAATTCTAAAAATCTTCCTCCAAAACCACATAATGCCCAGAAAAAAAGCCGCCAACAAATTGCAACCAGAAGTAACAACGCGAGAATATGATTTTTCAGTTAAACAATGATCATCCCCACCAAAAAATCCACCCCCATTCTTCTGCCAATTCCCATTCTCTAACCAATCTTGCCCACATATCCAACCATTATCAGACAAAGCCTTCCCGTTCAATAACTTCCCACCTTTACCCACCAAATCTTTCAAAATCCCAGAATGGGATAAACCCAAACCTGACGACACTGGCAAGTCCAAAACTGGACGCTTTGAAATATGCCCACAATATGCACACATAAACTTCCCCCCACCAGGACTCTGATCCCGATATGGAGTCAAACAATTCCGGCACCTTCGTGTTGCCGTTTTCCTCAACTTCTGCATTTCAATTGCCTCAAACCTCTTCCTCTCCCTCAATCGAGCATTTCTTCGAACCCGCCAAGCTGACAATTGCGGCATCAAAATTTCATACCAAAATAACGTAATCAACAGCACAAAAACGCAAGCCAACCTCGGTGAAGTGATCTCAAACCTAAAAGCCGGCGGTAATAGTTGAGACAAAGCCCATAGTCCAATCAGTGGAATTACTAACCATGGAAGCATGGTTGCAACCCTTCGAGACCACTTCTGAATCACGCACAGTATACACATTATCCTCTAGTCCACACCTCTATTCCCCGTATTCAAAATCCAATCAATTCACACTGCAAAGTTTCAATACATCTCAACAATCACATCTCTACAATGTCCAAAAAAATGTATATATATTTACACACACATACGACTCAAAAAAAATGAAAAACTCTAGCTTCTACGGTTCTCTTCTGAATGCGATTCCCAACGCAATACCTAACGAAGCGATTAGTGTAACATGACCTAAGTTTCAATGCAATAATCGAATATTAATCACGACGAGATTGAAAGTAATCGACTAGGGTTTCAGAAGGATGTCGTTTGGGAGCTCCGAAACTTACTCCAGAAGAAACGAATAATAAATGAAATATGAATAGGAGAAAAGCTTGGAAACTTACAGATTTGGCATCAATTAGCCTAAATATCGACGATTCGTTTCTGTATCGTCCGAGACGGTGGTCGGAGATAAGGCTCGTTTAAACCGGCGATGATAACGGTGATGATTGAAGAGAGAGAAACATGAAGGAGAATAAAAAATAAAAAAAAGACGTGTAGATCGCTATGTATGTAAGTAGTTAAACCGGATGATTGCGGGTTGGACCGGTTGGGTTTGAAGTTTACCGTGTACGCGGGGGGTTTGGAGTTGGAGGGGAGGCATTGTCTCCGTGGAGGAGTATTTGAAGATTTGGTCAAGAATGGAATACCGGAGTGGAGTATTCTTAAGCATAAGTCATTGTCCGCATTGAATTTTGAGTGAATTTGCATTGCATCCACTACAATACTTTATAATTCACATGCTAAAAAGTGAAGCTCATTATTACAAAGTCTCATGCTACCCACATATATAGGGTGCACAACCAATCTTATCTCATTTTTGAGCTTGCCCACCGTTAATAGGTGCATTAACCCAAATTAATATTTCAAATACACATCTCGAATGAATAGTAATTATTAGATAAGTAGGTCTCATTATCTTTTTTAATTAAAATAATCATTTTGTGCAAAAATGTACCAATAGTGATGTCTTTATTATCCATTATATTCTCTATTTTTAGTTATATGATGTGTAGGCATGTTATGATTACTCTTTCAAATTCAACGGTTGACCACCGTAATTTTATGGTAATTAATTTGGACATACTAATATGCGGAATATTCATGCTAAAGGAATTCATTGGCATAGTAAGTAAAGTATTAATAAAATTGATTTTATTGAATATTCCTTGTCTATAACGCTTTGCATTATGCTTCTCCTGCATGCACCCACAGTTAATTAGTATTGTCCTCTTAATTAC
>CM042196.1:25574584-25588328 GCA_023539305.1 Ilex asprella
ATTGTTAAGAGGTACCTAGGGAATTCAGGGAAAGGGATGACGTACATAATGGAAATATAGTGGTTCACCAGCATGGGAGCTCGACTAGTCCACCCTTCAATGAAGGTTCCTGCTCCCTCTTTCTTTATTGATTATTGGGATGGATCACAGTGTAATGTTGAGGAAATTAGGGTTCTCTCCCTTTATAGTGGAGATGTTATATAGTATTTATAGAACTATTCCTTGTTTTGTGCGATCTCTATCGAGATCATTGCCTTTCATATGTGAAATCCTCCTTGATTTTAGGAGAGGATCTCGGTTGGTTGAAAGTTGTGTGCCTTGAATGTAGATTAGCTCTTGTTTCAGGGACGCTTTCTTTTATTCGACTGTTTGTTTCTCCCTTCTTTGGTTATGAGTTTGGAGGGGAGCTCTGGCCCTTTGGTCTTTCGAACTCTATAAGTTTTTCCTGATCTCTTGGTCAGACCTCCAGGTCTGAGCTCATACTTAGAATTTAATTTGGGTATCATCAATACTAACAAAAAAAAAAAAAGTCTGATTTAGTATTTTCGCTTTAAGTATAAAAATGTCTTAAGTGGCCCCTTGTTAATATAGCATTTTGCGTTAGTTCTATGTACACTGGAAGCTTCAACCTCTGTTCCTAAAATGAGAGCCAAGCTAAGAACAAAAAAGAAAAGATATACATTCATACGGACCTAAGCCCCTCGACTCTAGTTATTCTAAAAGTTCAAGAAACAAGATAAAGTTGGAAATTTTGTATTTCCTTTGTTTACAAAAATGTTATGAATATGAGATGCTCGATAAGGGAGCAATGAATTCACAACCATTTCAGATAGACCAGAACCAAGTTCAAATTTGTCCACAACCATGCTGATTACTTAGTTTGAAATGAAAAAGCCTGCAATTGGGACTGATTGTAGCTTGGTCTGAATTCAAACTTGATTTGGAATATCTTATTTCGTTAATATCTTAATTCAAAATTGTCCTCTTGGTAGAATTCACATACAGGATTCAAAATTTCCCCATCCTGCTTTGGTTATTAACGAATAGAAAGATACAAGATATAAAATATAAATTGGTACAAGTTTAAAACAAAAGACACATGACAGTCACATATATTCAAATGCTATAAGCCCTTGACATGCGCCATAGTTTGTTTTTTCGAGCGTATGTGTCCACCATAACTCTTTCTTCTTTTGAATCTCGAATTTTAACTTCAAGTTTATATCATCATCGATCTTGATGGTGATTATTTTATGTGGATGAACAGAACATTCAAATACTTGAATGAGATTTTGACCTAAGCTTCTAGGCTCGTATAGACTAGGGGAATTGGGGAAATGACTGACATGCTGAAATTATAGTGGTTCACCAAGCTTGAGAGTTCAGCTACTCCACTTTTTTAATGGAGTCTCTTGCTCCTGTGATGTATATCAATGGTGAATGTGGTTTACAGTATGATTTTTGGATACAAAATGAATCTACCCCCTTTTAGTGGAGGCTCTGTATAGTATTTATAATGAAATTCTTATATCTCAGGGATTTGCAACGAGATCTTTGCCTTGCTTCTGTGGGATCTTCCTTGATTTTAGGAGAGGATCTTGCTCAATTGAGAGTTTTGTGTCTTGAGTATAGCTTTGACTGTTGTTTGGGGGGTGCTTTTCGTTATACAATTGTTCCTTCCTCGTTTCCCTAATTGTTTGCTCTAGATGGAGCTCGAGGTCTGGACCTCTAAGCCTTGGAGGTCTTGGATGACCTCCTGACCTCCCTTACCGAGGTCTTACTTAAAATTTATTCTTGGTATCATCAGTTCCCCTACCCTTTAGCCCAAGTGAACTTGGATAAGGGCTGAGCCGAGGTTTTCTGATCTCCACATGCTGACCTCGATTTGCATACGAATAGGTTTTTGACGGTTTCAGGTAATCATTTACTCCCTTGTTTCTCGTGCACGTTCTCCACTTCGTATCGTTAGCTTTAAAGGTCTCTGAGTTGATGGAAACAACTCTCATTCCCCCTTTTGAATTCTCTTCCTTCGAGCTCTTCATCTTCTTCCTCTTAGTAGTCTCTAGGTTTTCCCAATTTTTTGGCGAACTTAGGGTTTTGCTGAACCTCCTCCCTCTTCGAGTTGGTGTGCAAGGATTGCTTTCTGTTTCAAACTTTGGCTTGCCATTCGCCTTCGATTAGGTACGTTCCTGGCTTTTTACATGTTCCTTTGTTCTGGATCCCTTGAGTCTGAGGTGGTTTCTTCATTTCTGAACTTTTCGATTCTGTTATTTTAGGAACTAAGGTCATTCATTGTCTCGAATTCCCCTCTTCTTGGACCCTTATTTTACACCTAGAGTTTTCCATATTGGCAATTTTTGTGTTGCCCCTTGATCCTTAGAGAGTGCTTTTCAGAGGTTCCCCCTCTTTACAAATTTTGTAATCTTCCTCTCTCCTGCCCCACGATGTCTACTTCCTCCGGAACTACCCCTCCCTTTGTCTCCCTCTTAGGAGGTAGGTCGGTCGAAGATGATTCTGATTTAGGTGAAGTAGGTAATGTTATTAACAACTTTCATGGTGTTAATTCTGTCGACATTGAGGAGAAAGTTAAAGATCTCCCTTCTTCATTTTCCTTAGTGCCTAAAAACCTCAATAAAGGTAAAGTCAAGGTGAGTGGTGTAGGAATTTCAAGCAGCACTAAGGGTGTAGGGGCTACCTTCAGAGCTGTAGAATGCTCGGGTGCTAGTGGGGTCCCTCTTTCTCTCATGAAGGTTCTTAGTACCCACTTTGGCTTTTCTCCAGATGTCCAGTACTGGTGTCCAGATACATTCACTTCCTATGTCTCCTAAGTTCATGAGAATGTCTATTTCTTTGTGACCACCTTTGAGAACGGTCTTCGCTTTCCCTTGCACTTCTTCATTAAAAGTGTTTTGTAGCACTTCAACATTTTCCCTGCCCAGCTTTCCCCCAACTTCTAGGGTGTTCTAGTGGGTCTTTTTGTTTTCTTTAAGTAGCACAAACTTGGATTTCTCATAGTTTCCTTACTGATGGAACTTTTCAACGTTAAGCATACCTTTACTGATGATTTTTTGTATATCTCCAAACGAACTAAAGCTAAGGTAATTATCTCTGACCTCCCGAGCTCTCACAAAGGCTGAAAAAAACTTATCTTCTTCGTGTGGGGCAGTTAGTGGGAGATCAATCTTGTTGATACTTCTGATACCCTGCTAGTTCCTCGGGCTTGGAATGCCCCTGATAACCTGGGTGAGTTCCTGTACAAGCAAGCTGAGATTTGCTTTGGCAATTTCGCATGCTAACCTATCTTTGCTTGTCTTATTTATGCTTTTCAAGTATTATAATTGAACTCAGCGTTGCAGATAGGCAGGCTTTACTGACCCTAAAAGGTTGTGACTCAAAGAAGTATTTCGAGCTCATCAAACATTGGTTTCTCGTGTCACAGGGGTTCGGCCTTCTAGAGGTGAGGATTGAGACTCCCATTCCGATCTCGATCGTCAGTGCTGAGGAGGTAGCAAGTAATGTTTTCTTCATCAATTTCCTCATTTTCAGCTTTCTTATCTGGTCCACTTATTTTTAGGTCTTCTAGACTCCTCCTCAATGGAGCCTACCGCAGAGCAACTCCGAGCCAAGGTCAATCAATTGAAGAGAAACCAAAGTAGGGCCAAACGTAAGGCTGAGGTTGGTTTGGGAAGCAGCCCCAATACCCGAGCTAAGGTGTAGAAGATAGGAATAACCTCTTTCTCTCCTACCTTAACAAAAAAAGCTCTTACTCCACCACTAAGCAACACCCAAGCCATGGAGTCTTCTCCTCTGGAAGGGTTCCTACCCACTTCCAGAGGGGTTCTTGAGTGAGGTCTGGCCTCTCCTTTTTCATCTGAGGTTGAGAAGGCCCTGGAGTTAATCTCTCGTATCCCAGCTGTTTATACTTCTCATGGGCCATCTGAAAATATTTTCCACCTTCTTCTAACGAGTTATATGATTGATAAGGGGAAGCATCCGAAGGCTGAGAATTCTGAGGGTTTTTTTTTTTACAATGTTGAGTTTGTTGTTGGGGCCATTACTTTTATCCTTCCTGGGTTTGACGTCCAAAGGTCTGCCACCATGCCCCTTGAGAGCTCTATCAAATTTTCCCTTCACGGGACTACTGCTGTAAGTCTCAATTCTCGCTTTGCTCCAGTTTTATCTTGTGCCATAGTTTTACGTTGACTCTCATTTATGATCTTATCTGTTCCCAGTTAGCCATACATGTGAGGGATTTAATGAGTCGAGTTCACTCTCTGGAGAGTTCTACCAAGGCATTAAAGGCTTTGGAGTTTAAATTCGCAGAGTTATCCTTTGCTAACACTGACCACCAAGCTTAAATAGAGAAGCAAGTCTATGTTATGAAGGATTTGGAGGTGGAGAAAAAGAAAATTGAGGGTGAAGGAAAAAAGAGCAGAGAAGAACTCAAAGAGGTCAAGGAGGAGCTCAAACTCAAGACTGATGCTTGGGTCAGAGCCAGCCAGGAAGGCTTTGAGACCTTGGGCTCCTATCGGGCCATAAAAAGGGAATATGATGTGTTGGCAAAAGGAAATGATGCCCTCCGAAGTGAGCTTGAGGGGCAGAGGGCCCTTGTGAAGGAAAAATATGATATTATTGCCAAGTTAATGGATGATGTTACTACCAAGTGGACTACCGAATGGCTAGCCTTCCAAGATAAAACTGAGGAAACCTATCCTGGCTTAAACTTTGATTTTGGCATCCCATCCACAGAGGAGGCAAAGAAGACCACTATAGAAGGTGAGGGTGGCTCCTTGGCCCCTACTTCTCCTGAACTAACTCCTAGTAGAGCTGAGGTGCCCATTCTACTTGCTGAGGTCCCGATCCATGATGCTTCTCCTTCATTAACCACTTCTGTAGCCACAACTTTAGTTGCTACTTCTGAGCCTTCTTCTGTTCATGTGCCTATTGCACTCTTTGTTGCTGTCCCTTTCTCTGTCGACTTGGTGACAAGAGCTTTAACTAAGGTTGAGGTCTTTACACAATTGTCTGCTCTTGGTCTCTCAAGGACTTCGGTTACGATCTTGCCAAACACTTCCCCTTTAGAAACTTCAACTTCCGACCTGCCAAGCTCTTCTCTTGTTTCTGCTACTGAGACCTCAGTCTATGAACAATTGGACTCCCTTTCTATTTTTCCTGAACAAACTTAGGATTTTTTTTTTTTGAATATGTACACACACATTTTTTTGTGCACATCTGTGCTGTCTTTTTGTTATATTGATGAAACTGCTGAAGAATTTTTTGCTTAAGACACCTTGGTTTTTGTACTTATTGAGCACAATTTGTTAATTTCAGAGTTGCTACTATGGTTGTGTTGTGTTCATCTATTTTTATCTTGTTTTGTATTCCCTTTCTCTTGCTTTGAGGAGTACTAGGGTTTTCCTTAGAGCAAAATTGATGGGTCTGGGGAAATTGAAAATCTGGTGCTAAGTTAAGGTCTTATGCATGGAGTTTTTCTTTGTTGTTTGGTTCCCTATAGGGGGTATTGGATGGTAGACTTGACATTCTTCATAATGATAAGCAATTTAATGCTAGCGGAGAGAGTAAGCAACTTGATGCTAAGGTTCATCACAAGTACATCTATGGAGGCCATGTTGCAGCATACAAAAGAACTTTGATGGAAGATGAGCCTGAGAAATACTAGTCCCACTTTAGCCAGTATCTTAAGAAATGTATTAGGGCAGATGACTTTGAGGAGATGCATCAAAAAGATCATACACTTATACGAGTTGAACTCAACCTAAAGAAATCTGAGAAGTCTCCACAGAAGGTCCATGCAGCCATATGAGCTGACCTTAACCCAAAGAAATCTGAGGAGTCTCCACAAAAGGTCTATGCAGCCATACGAGCTGACCTTAACCCAAAGAAATCTGAGAAGTTTACAAAGAAGCACGAGACACTTAATTTTGACAAGCTCACCTACAAGCTGAGCTCAAGATCTTTTTATTTGAGCTTGTGCATACCCAGCATTATTTTGGTCTTGTTCTGCGGTTTTCTTGTGTTGATTTTAGCTCTCTGAGTTGGGTTGATAGAGCCCAACCCCAACTTCCTCTTATTTGCATGTGGATATTTGTTTTCCAAAACCTTAACTGTCATCATAATTTAGGAAACCCAAGAGATCACCTACTTTACTTCTCATGCATTACTTGGCTTATAAAAGGATAGTTCTTTTAAGCTTCCATGACTTCTTTGATCCTACTCAAATCTCATGGCCTTTTCGTGAGTCATCAATGGATGCCTCACTTTCTTCTTTGTTCAAGGAGAGTGCTTCCTTTGGGATTGCTTGGAAGTGGCAATCTCGTTACTTAAGTCCTTCGACAATGACTTCTTCAGATTTAGAAGAGGTCAAGAGGCGATTCTTCCTTGACTTGGATTTGCCTTTGCGAACTCCAATCTCTGATGAGCCTTGTAACTACCTCCCTTGAGGTGAAGACTGCTTTTCCGAGGATGCTTTGAAGATGGGTCTGCACCTACCTATCCATCCTTGTATTGTGCGGGTCCTAACTCATTATGGGTTGTACCCTTCTCGCTTTTTCCCTAAAGGGTGGGCTACAACAATCAACTTTTTCCTTTTTTAGCATCTGCAAGGTGAAGAGTTTTTGACTCTTTCTGAGTTTGTTTACTTCTACGATCACAAGAACGATGAAATCTCCTATTTTTGCAGCTTTCAATAGAGGCACTTCTGTGAGCACCCTCTAGTCCTTGATCCTCCCTCTTCTCTTGAAGGATGGACTCAACATTTTTTCTTTGTTTCAGGAGATTCTTGGAGGTCCACCGAGCATCGTTGCTCAATGAGTAAGATCCCTCATTCTTGGAAGAGCTTTTCTTACATAGGTTAAAATATTGAGAATTTTCTTGGCCAAATTTTTATAATGCTGTGTTCTAACCATTCTTCTGTTGTGTAGGTACACCTGAGCCAGATTTGATAAAGATGATAAACATCAAGCAAAAGATACATGTTGAGCCTGTGCCCTATTCAGAATTGGTGACATCCAAGAACCTTTTTATGTTCAACGTTACATCTACTGTTCTGGACTTTGTTTCTATCGCAGACTCTCCTGATTACTCCCTTTCCGAGTCAGATGAAGGCAAGGATTCTGGTATATCCTCTTGAAAGCGTAGAAGGAGTGGTACTTCTAGTGGCTCCTCTTCCCCTTCATCCAAATCTACCTTCGGAAAAATTTAGTTTTCTCCTGTTGGGCAAAAGCTCTTGAAATTGCTCTCGGAGATAGAAGAAGAGAGGGTTGTACTGAAAGAGGAAAATGCCCGCTTGAGGGAAGAGGTTGCTGAGCTGAAGGAGCAACTCAGGAAGAACTAGAAGTTTTATATGCTTTGCTTTGTCTTGAGAACTTGTATGAGTCCTTTTGAGTTTTTTTTTCGTCTTTGTTGTCATAACAACTTGATGCAATAAAGACACTCCTTTCTTGTTGCTTTACGTATTTCCTGTTGTATTCTGTGATCATGATTTCTACAAGGAGAAGTCTTATCCTTATGAGCTGCGAACCTCATCTTAATTTTATGAGATGAAGAGCTCATCTTAATTTTATGAACTAAGGAGCTCATCTTTATTTTATGAGCTGAAGAGCTCATCGTAATTTCATGAGCTAGAGAGCTCATCTTGAGTTGTGGAGCTCATTTTTGTGTCCTGAGCTGAAGATCTTATCTTGGTTTTACGAGCTGAATTGCTCATCGTAGTCTTATGAGTTGAGGAGCTCATATTAATTTTATGAGTTGAAGAGCTCATCTTTATTTTATGAGTTGAAGAACACATCGTTATTTTATTAGTTGAAGAGTTCATCGCAATTTCATGAGCTAAAGAGCTCATCTTGGGCTGTGGAGCTCATTTTTTATTTATAGGCCGCAGAGCTCATCTTGATTTTATGAGCTGAAGAGCTCATCGTTAACTTTTTAGCTATTTCATGGAAGCATACTGGAATAAATCAAAAGCTTGTAACTTTGCTCACAATAGTTTTTCTTACAAAAGGGACTCACTAAATTTTTTTTTTTTTTGAAATACTCTGCATTTCAGGAATAAGACAGAATTTTTCCCTTTTCTGTTTGTAACTCGTAATTTTCAAGTCTGACCACTCTTGTTATGAATTAGGGGCCTTCCGAATTAGGCCCCAATTTCCTATGTGTGGGATCTTTTCTTGCTAACATAAGCTTTCTAAGCACCAGATCACCTACTTTGAAGCTCCTATGACTGGCCTTCCTATCATAGTATGTTGATGTCTTTCTTTGATAACTCTGACTGCGCTACAAAGCTCTGTCTCTTTTTTCATTTAAGAGATCGAGATTCAGTAAGAGTGATTCATCATTGTGTTCGGGCTCGGCAAATTCAGTCTTGGGGGACGGAAATCCTACTTCGATAGGTGCTATTGCTTCAGTTCCAAAAGAAAAAGCAAATGTTGTTTCTTGTGTTGTTGACTAGGAAGTTGTTTGGTATGCCCATAGTACTTCCGAGATGTGTTCTACCCATTTTCCTTTCTGAGCCTCCAACTTGGTCTTTAGAGCTGTTTTTTATAGTTTGGATGGTGAACTCTGCTTGCCCGTTGGATTGAGGATGAGCTGAAGCTTAAAAGTAATTCTTTATTCCTTGCTCGGCATAGAACTTCTTAAACTTTGGGTTATCAAATTTTTTTTCGTTGTCGGAGACAACTGCTTTGGGGACTCCAAACCTACAAATAATTGATTTCCACGTAAAGTTTTGAACCTTCTGTTCTATAATCATTGCCAAAGGTTCCACTTCAGCACATTTGGTGAAGTAATCTACTCCATTGATGGTGACCTTGCACTGTCCAACACTAATGGGAAGGGGTTCAAGTAAGTCCAAACCCTATTGCTGGAAAGGTCTAGGGCTCACTACCAAGGTGAGGAGGTCTGGATGGCAATAAGAGATATTGACATGTTTTTGGTAGATCTTACATTTTTTAACCAAATCTGTGGCATCCTTTCGCACAGTGGGCCAGTAGTACCCCTGCCTCAATGTCTTTCCTGCTTGAGGCTGAGCTCCGATGTGGTTGCCATTGAATCCCTTATGAATTTCTCTAAGTATGTAATTTGCGTTCTCATCTCCTGCACATTTGAGGAGAGGTATCAAAAAACCTCGTTTGTACAAGTTCTCCTACAAGATAAAGAATCTGGATGATTTGACTTTTAGTTTTGCAGCTTCCTTGGGGTTATCTGGTAAGGTTCCATCTTTAAGGTACCCTCTAATGGGGTCCATCCAACCTGGCAGGGTCAGTACGAGGATTACTTCTTCATCCTCAACACTGACAAATGGTTTTGCTAAATGCTCTACCAACATCAGCCTATCTAGGTTTTCTTGAGAGTTTGTAGCCAACATCGCCAGAGCGTCTGCTCGTGAATTCTCAGTTCAGGGAACATGTCTGATCTTAACTTGTATAAACTTCTTGATCAATTCCTGCACCTTTCTACGATAAATGACCATTTTTTCGCCCTTGGCCTTGTAAGACTCCTCAATCTGCTTCACCACGAGCTGAGAATTACTGCAAATCTCCAACTGCTCTGCCTCCATCGAGTGAGCAAGATTGAGTCCAGCAATGAAAACTTCGTATTATGTCTTATTATTTGAAGCCTTAAAACCAAATCTGAGGGCGTATTCTACTTCAACTCCGTTTGGCGAGGTCAGCATTAAACCTGCACTACTTCCCTGAGCATTGACGGCCCCATCCACCGAAAGTTTCCACGTGGGGAGGTCAGGTATTAGCTGTGCGACCTCTGTGGATGTTATTGTCATGAATTCTACGATGAAATCCACCAATATCTGCCCTTTGATTGCATTCCTAGGCTGATACCTAATATCAAATTCACTAAGCTCTATTGCCCATTTAACCAACCTCCCTGAAGACTTTGGCTTATGTAACACCTTCTTCATTGGTTGATCTATCAGGACCTCAATAGAATGAGTCTATAAGTATGGTCTATGCCTTCTAGCCGTTGTAACCAAAGCTAAGACAAGTTTCTTCATCTTTGGATATCTCTTCTCTACCCCCTTAGAGCTCTACTACAGTAATAGACTGGTTGTTGAGCTCTGTCTCGCTCCTTAGCTAGGGCTGCGTTGGTCAAAAAATCTGATACGGCTAGGTAAAGAGTAAGCACTTCTCCTTCCAATGGGCTTACCAAAATATGGGAAGAGCTCAAATAATCCTTCAAGGCTTTGAATGCTTCTTCACATTGGATATCCCATTAGAATGCTTTCTTTAAAACTTGAAAGAATGGTTGGCATTTGTCACTTGATCTAGACATAAAGCGACTTAGGGCTACTATTCTTCCTGTAAGACGCTGAATTTGCCTTATATTGGATGACGATTGCATATCCATTATTGCTTCACTTTCTTTGAATTAGCTTCAATTTTCCTGCTGCTAACTATGAAACCCAGGAATTTTTTCGTAGATACTCCAAAGGCGCATTTGGCGGGGTTGAGCATCTTGTTGTACTCTTTAAAAACCTGGAATAATTCTGCTAGATGCTCGATGTGGAGCTTTATTTTTAATGACTTTACCAACATATCATCAATGAAGACCTCCATGGATGTCCCAATTAATTTTTGGAACATTCGATTCACCAAATGCTAGTAAGTGGTCACATCATTCTTTAATCTAAAGGGCATGACCTGGTAGGAGTACGTCTCCTGTTCAGTCACAAAGGAGGTATTCTCTTGGTCATTGGGGTCCATCCGGATCTTGTTTCTAGAGAAGACGTCCATAAAACTGAGGAGCTCGTGCCCAGTTGTGGTATCCACAGTCAAATCTAGCCGAGGTAAATAGAAGCTATCTTTTGGGCAAGCTCGTTTGAGATCAGTGAAGTCGATGCAAAGTCACCACTTGTCGTTAGTCTTCTTGACAAGAACCACATTCGCTAATCATGTGGGATAATCTACTTCCCTAATAACCTTCGCGTGGAGGAGTTTTCTGAACTCTTTATTGATTGTCGTATGCTGCTCTGGGGCAATGCTTCTTCCCTTCTGTTTAATGGGTTTGTAGGTAGGATTCATACTAAGCATGTGTGTGATAGCTAAGGGGTCGATTCCTTTCATGTTCTCTTATTTCATGCAAAGACTTCCATGTTTCTCCTTCGAAATTGAATCAACAGATATTTAATTTTTCTATTCAACTTTGATCCCACTTAAACAAGGTGCTCTGGTTGCTCATCGAGCTGCACAAATGCCAACTCTTTCGATGGCATTGGTCTAGTATCTAGTTCGTCTCTCATATCAAGCTCATCTAGCTGGATGCTTTCTACTTCTTTCCTCTTGACAGACGTTATGCATCACTCTTGTGCTACACGCTGGTCTCCTCGAACCACTCCAACTCTATTTTTTGTAGGAAATTTCATAACTAAGTGATAGGCTGAGGGGATAGCCTTCATCACGTTGAGGGAAGGTCTCCCGAGCAATATATTGTATGCAGAAGGGGCATCAACCACTAAAAAACTCATGGTTGTGGTAGCCTGGTAGGGAGGATCTCCTATAGTGAGTACGAATTGGATTAATCCGAGTGGTAACACCCTTTTTCCTAAGAATCCCAACAAGTGAGCACTTATTGACTTAAGATTTTCCTTGCCTATGCCCATTTTGTCAAAGGCAGAAGCAAAAATGGTGTCGACAGAGCTCCTGTTGTCCACTAGAACTCGATGGATAGTTCTGTTAGCAACAACAACCCTCACCACCAATGAGCTATCATGGGGATGTTGGTAGCCTTCCAGGTCCGAGTCCGAGAATGTGATGGATGTTCTTAGCTGAGGTATTTTGGACACAATGTGCACCTCTAGTGTTTCGTCAACTCTAATTTTTTGCAGATGAGCCTTTCTGGCTAAGATGGACTCCCCACCTTTTGTGAATCCTCATGTTATCATTCTGGTCTCTTCCAGTGGTTGTTGATGTAGTACTGGTGCTTGCTATTGAGGTGGTGGAGGTGGCGGAACTCGGTTCTGATTATTATGGGCCATAAAGCGACGCAGCTGCCCTCATTGGATCAAAAACTCAATCTCCTTCTTCAGTTAGATGCAGTCACCAGTGTGATGACAATGGTCCATGTGGTAGTTGCAGTACTTTACGGGATCTCTATTTGCGGGATCTGCCTTCATCCGAGGTGACCATCTTAGGAACTTCTCATTTTGCACCTTGTACAAAATTTGTGACATTGTGGCAGTGAGTGGAGTGAACTTCCGATGTGCATACCTCGGTTGTAACTCTGGTTGTAGAGGACCTAGGCGATTTTGGACGTTCCCCCTTCTTTTTGGGGAACAGTCGTTGTCCCTTCTTAGGGACCTATCTCATTCTCTTTTTTTCCCGGGACTTCGATTCCTCTTGTTTTCTTCCTTTCCATTCTCTTTCTGTGAAGATGAACTCCCTACCTTAGAGAGAAGAACTTTCTCTCCATTTATATTATTTTTTGTTTTAGCCAACACTTCGGCCATGCTTGTCCGAGGGTTCTTCAATATGGAGAACATCAAATCTCGTCTGGGATGTTTACCTTAAGAGATTCTGAATTAAACCTTTGGACATACGACCGCAGGTTCTCATGTGATCCTTGTTTCACATTCAACAAGTTGTAGCTCGACTTTTTATAGATCCAAGCTCTTTTAAAGTGGGACACAAAAGATATTGAGAGCTCTTTAAAGGAAGAGATCGAGGCCAGGGGGAGCCTGTTGAACCATGTTAAAGCTGACCTCTTCAGTGTGATGGCAAAGGTGCGACAATGCACTGGATCTTGATATTCGTGCAACTCTATCTGGTTTTTATAAATATTGAGGTGATCCATGGGATCTTTTGTCCCATCAAAGGCTTCTATTTGTGGCATTCTAAAATTCGGAGGGAGGGAAAAGTGTAACACCCCATCAGTGAACGGGGACTTAGTCTGCTGCACCAGGGCATCCATCGTTACTAGGGTCTTACCCCTCATTGTTTCCTTCATGTGACTGAGCTTTTGTTGGATGTCCTTGAAGCGCTGCTCCCAATACTACTCCATTCTTTCCTATTGGAAAGGGAGGAAATCATTTTTCTTGACCCCAACGTTTTGGCTCGGCTCTTCTTCTTTGTCACCATTCCTAGGGGCGGATGGGGAGCCTGACTGTTCTCTCCTCCTTCGTTAGCTTCACTGAGGAGGTTGAGGTGTTGTTGTTTCTGGTGAGGAGGATCATTCTTGGCTCGCTGGGCTGGTTATGCTGCCTGGGGTTGTTGTAAAAATTTCAAGAGTGCTTCATTCTGCCGTAGTAGACGTTGGTTGGCTAGGCGAAGGGCCTCCAGTTCGTTGTTCGTGGGGGGTATTCACCATAGGAGGATTAGCCTCGATGGTGGGGAAGAAAACCTGGGGATCTTCGTGTTGCCTGCTACTGGTGGCATCTTGTTGATTTTGCATCCGCGAGGGGTTCATTTGGCTCCTGCTCATGTTTCGAGTTGAGACTATCAGTCACTGAATAATCAATGTATTTGTAACGAGAATAATCGTTTTTCACAGACAACATCAAACTGATGGTGATTATTTACGTGGATGAGTAGAACATTCGAATACTTGAATAAGATTTGGACCTGAGCTTCTAGGCTCGTATAGGCTAGGGGAATAGTGGAAATAACTGACACGCTGAAATTATAGTGGTTCACCGAACTTGGGAGCTCAGCTAGTCCACTTCTTTAATGGAGTCTCTTGCTCATGAGATCTATATCAATAGTGAATGTGGTTTACA
>CM042196.1:25601018-25632139 GCA_023539305.1 Ilex asprella
TAAATAATTTAAACTTTATTAAGTTCATAAATAATTTAAACTCTATTTATTTTATAAATAATTTAAACATTATTTACTTCATAAATAATTTAAACTTTATTAATTTTATAAATAATTTAAAATTTATTAAGTTCATAAATGTATTGCAGCAAAAAAAAAATAACTAGCATATTTATGTGCGAAAAATATGTGAAAATTATTCTTCCTTTAGATATTTTTGAATGCAATTGTAACCGATGTCATTATAGCAGGTTTGTATATATATTCAAATTTTTTGAGTAATGTTTTTAGAGGTAATGTTGTCCGTCCCTTTTCTAAATATGTTAATCGGCTCAAAAGACTTATTGTTATCATTATGTGCCCTGTATTTTTCTTTTACTACTCTGGGTATAAAGAGTGACTAAACCTTAGAAACTATAAAAAAACTTGAATTTGAGATTTTTGAATTACTAAAATACACTCAACCATATAATCTACACTCAACCATATATTTTTAGCATCGTTATCTTTTTAAGCAAAATGTCTATTTGTTCAATTGAGTGTGGGTATATGACCAATTGTGTTTAATTTTTTCACATGGAATTATTTGAAAAAAGTCCAGTTGAAGGTGTACACTATTCTATTGTAAAATTTATTCGACACTTTTTGTTCTGCTTCAATTTAATTGAAGTGTTTAAATTTTTTAAGTGATATTTTGTGTTATCAAGTGTCTTCAAATAAGGGCTTATTGCACCTACCAATGGACTTACATTGACTGCCAAATTTTCTCAATTTTGTAGGTGTGATTTTTTGCATGATAATGTGCCCTTAGCATATGTGGTTTCTTGCGATTTTTAGGTTTGTTATAGCGTGCCTTCAGACACGGGCAATTACTAGTATATATATAATAAAGTAGAGCTAAGTTTGAATTTTAGAGACATGGAGAGTTTTGAAATAAAACATAAACACATCCAACGGACAACGTAATTCTAACATAAAAAACGGTTCAGATCATCTCATAAATATTGATCTGACGATCTACAGTAAATACTAAATTTTATTTTTTCGCCCAACAATATTATTTGATTCACGTCTTTTTCTCTCTTTTCAAATTTGGAGATTTTCGATCTTCTTTCCTTATCATAATCTATGTGTGTTCTTTGATCCTTATCAAACGATCTTTACCTATTTCTCCTCTCTCTTCCAATGCAATTGATATCTTCCCTAATACTTCATTGTTCCCTCTCTATCGCTGCACTACTCAGGTATGCCCCTCTCTCTCTCTCACACACACGCACTGACTTGGATTTGTATTTTTTGTATGTGTGTTCGTGTTTGTGTTCATGTGTGAGCATTCGCTAATGTCCTTAGCCCTCTCTCCCTTGCTGCTTTTTTCTCTCCGCTGCTCATCCGCAAATCATCCCACAGAGGTACACACTGCTTATCTCTCTTTCTTTGTCTCTCTTTGCTTCTATATCGAAGGTCTTCAACACAACGTCCGAGAGGTGTTTGACCAAATGCCAAAGAAGTAACCAAATGCCCCTAGCTTCTGTGCACAACTCTCTGCGCACACAAACACATTCCCAGTCGTTGCCCTCTCTCTGTTGCATCTTCTCTCTCTCTCTCGCTGTTATTGTCAGAACTTCCCCACAGCCACACCTACCCACTTGATTTTACACACACCATCCTTATTTTTTTTGCCTTTCTAATTTTCTATCGTAAGGCTTTCAGTGAGACTTCTTACACAGGATTTCAAGAACCTAAACTCCTACTTCCCTAATATTGATCTCTAGCTTCGAACTCTAACCATGGGATAGGTATGTTGTATGGTATGGTATTCTGAAATTGGGTCTAGTGTATTAGTGAAATTGATTAGGCTACCAAATGTTATGTTTAATTAATCCCTATTTCATCTAAATCAGCTTTTCTCATGGAGATCTATCAGAGATTCAAGTGCAGACAATATGGTCATGGCAGATGATGACCCTGAAGGTTACTTCAAGTATCACAATTCTAATAGCCCCTCCTTTAATTTTTTTTCTCTCTGTGATGTTTTTGTGAATTTGATTGTTAAAATATGGGTATCTATTGTTGTAGGCTACTATTTCTTCACATCGGTGGATGTAACAAATTTGTACAATTCAAATTGCATGCACTTAATATTTTATTGTGTAGATTGGCTTAGCCTTGATCAGGTAAAATGTGTTTGCTTTGATGCATTTGTTCATTTGAGATTGGCCTAGGTCAAGGCCTTATAATGTTGAATTTGAGGGGTGGTTTTTTTGGGATTATGAGATCTCTGAGGAAGATTTGTGAATACATGTATTCCATATGTCGATTTTTTTGTTTAAAAATTTTATTGATATCTTTTTTTGTCATTTATGTTTTTGCAGTGTACTCAAGAACCTGATTTTTTTTGTAAATTGTCATCTAATGATGCATTCATGTGAGGTATGCCCATAAATTGCGATATTTCTTTAAAATTTGTGGATTTTGGGTTGATTTTACTTGGATAGTCATTATATGTAGTCCACAAATTTGGTGAAGGATTCAGCAATTGGAGTCCTATGGTTTCACACTCATCTTCAACCTGTAATGTCTTTACGACGTCCAATTCCCAAACTTACAAATTGTATAGTTCATAATTATGTGTCATTGGGAATAATTTAATGTAGTGGAAAGTTGATTTTTTTAGTATACTGCTCATTATTGCAGTATTTTGGTTGATATCCCATTTGTAATGACATTAACATCATGTTGTAAATTTAACTTCTATTTTGTGGATTCCAAGTGCATTTGATGGAAAAATAAGTTCTGATGGTTCTATTGCAATATCATGGAATTCCAACAATTCAACATACCTTTATAATATCAACAAAGGGTATACCATCCATGGCCGAGTGCTAGGTATAAGAATTTATTCATGTTATGTGTTATTTAGTTTTTATTTTTATTGTTCGTTGGTTGTTTTCTCAGGAATAACCTATTTGTTGTATGTATTTTTTTTTTCAAAGTAAATTGAGTTTGACATTCTGCGGATAAATACATAAAAATATAGAAAAATTAATGCAAACAAATATAGAAAAAATATTATTTAATATAATGAGATTAATTTTTTAGAGGCTTAAATTTTATATTCTATTGTACCTTCAGACACGAATTATGACTAGTATATATATTAATGATCTGATCTTATCTTGTCTTGTCTTATCTCATGACATTTTTGGGATAAGCCAAAAGTTTTTTAGCATTTCAAATGTATTGTATGCCAAGGGTTTACTTCGGAAACATAATTTTGAAAGCAAAATTCAAAATTTTGAATTCAAAAATTCAAAATGGGGAAAATTTTTGGCATATCCCAAAAGTGAGTCCCCAACCAATCCATGGAGGAGCGGGTGAAGTTGGCTTGGGGGGGGGTGGGGTGACGTCTTTCTTTAGAACAATTGGTTTTTGAGTTTTAATTTTATTTATTGTTTGAAAGGATATAAATATGTAGTGAAAAAAAAAGTATGACGACATCCACAAAATCCATTTTTGAAGAAAAGTGGTTGAAATCAAAACAAAACACAGAGAATTAGTGTAAGTTTACAAATCTCACAATATATTTATGTAATTATCAAAAATCATAAAAGGTGTAATTTATAGTGTGTTTGATAGGGTGTACGAAAAAGAAATGTAAAAATCATAGAGAGCGATACACTTTCTAGTTTTCAAAGGAGAAATCATTCATTCACTCCCTTGTGCTTGTTTAAGAGATGAAAAAAGCAAAAATGATAGATTTTTTTTATGTTTGGTAAAATAAAATAATTGGAATGATACAAAAGTATATAAATACATATTTTATTATTATATCAATATATGAAATTAATGTATACATAATATATAATAGATAAATATGATATATGCATACAAGTAACAGATTGATTAATGATGCATGCAAACCGCCTTTTATTAATTTACTACTTAATTTATTATCACAACTCTAAGGTCTAAAGTACAATCACAAACATGCAGGCCGGAGGCATTCTGGAAGGTTTGAATGAGCAATAAATTATTACTTGATTCTTTGCATCATAGGTGGCATGGCATGGACTGGTCTGGTTTTCCTTTTTGGTGTTCTAAAAGAAATATATTTCTTTTTTTTTTTTTGAACTGGTCTAAACAAATATTTCACAAACTTATAAAAAAATCAAAAACAATGGTATGGTGCAAGGAGTTATGAAAATTTCAACATATTTATGTCCCTTTATTTTAAAAGAAAAAAAAATTATATTTCTGGTTGACCATATATATCATTTTTGTGTTGAAAACATTTGTTGTCAATAAAAACACTCGGATTGATATTACTTCAACCACACACCTTTTAAACTCATGATTATGGTGTATATTTTGAAACATATAATTTTAATAATGCAATTCTGAAAAAAACTCTTGTCATTTTGGTATAGGAAAAATAATATTTTACTTTGAGAAATCACTAACATATATTTCACGAGATAGTTCCTGCAATTGATTTTAGGCAGCGATCGAGTGGTTGGTGAAACCTGAAACAATCACAAGGTTAAGAGAAGGGGTCAAGCGTCTGCCCGGCTTATCTCCTCCGAAGTTTAAGTCAGTAAGGATGGAAGGATCAAGCTCAATTCAATGGGTTGTCGTTTGATTTTGCGTACCTTTGTTCATTTTTTGGCAGGGTATTTATACCTGGACTTGAAATGATTGCTCTGACACGGAGGTCATCTCAGCATTTAATGCCCCCCACACTTACCCACGCATAATGATTGATTCTTACCTGGATTCCCGTGTCAGTAATGCCCGAAGGGTGGGACCAGCCCTCGGAGCCACGCTGAGAACCCCCTGCCACCTCCGAGTACTTGAGTGCCTATGAACGACGTCTGACACCTACTTTATAGCAGTCAGCGTCTAGGGGGCTATCACCCTTAGCTCTGTACTTGGCGTCCCAGCCATTAATGCACCCACTCATAGTTGTCAGTTTAGGTCTTCGAGGGTGCAGAGACTCATTAAATGCCCTGTTTGAGTCACTCGCATCTCCATAAATGCTGGGTCACGTCATATTAATTGCTTGTCAGAGGTTATACTCGGCTTTACGAAAACATCTCTCCTCGGCTTCACTACCCTCCTCGGCTTGAATACTTGGCTTTTCATTATCCACACTTGTACACCTGTCGCCTTGGGGGCTGATAAGCCGCCTTGAGTCTCTTTAACTGCCCCCAGCCTCCACTCGTTTTACGGCGTAGGACAGGTGGCGCAAGGGGAGTGGGGGCTTACCGAACACACCTATTTAAAGAAGAACGGTTACTTGCACGTCTTGAGCCGCCCTTTTCAAATCCTCTAATGATGAGTGCCTTGTCGATTCCCGCTCTCTCATCTGTCTATAAATAAGGGAAGTCTTGGTCATTTGAGAACTTTGTAACTTCGAATTTTTTTCAAGCAATTAGATCCCGAGCACAACCTCTTCTTTCCCCGAGAACTCCTCTGTGAAGAACACCCTGTGTAAGTATTCTCCATTCTATTTTCCTCCCTTCTCCTTCTTTTACTGTTTTTACTCATGCCCAGAAACTGCAGAGGTGAGGTGAGGGACTCTCCACCACCCAGAACCCGTAAGTTAAAGAAGACCGTAGTGAACGAGGGTAACATAGACGCTTTTAGAGCCAAACCAGATCCCTGAGCATGTATTCACTTTCCCTTTTCACCCCACACGTCACAGTAGGGACTAAGGGTGTGTAAAAATGATGCCCTTTTACACCAATGCCATCATGAAAAGGGGGTTAACCTTCCCTCTCCCACCCCTTGTGCTGAAGTTGTTAATGCAACTACGACTGTTTTCCCTTCAATGTGGGGTGAATTTTTTTAGGATAGTCATCATTGTAATCGCCCTTAATGCTCGGTTTGGGATAGACTTAGGGGTAGATGAGATCTTATTCTACTACGACTTAAGGCTAGTCGTGGGGGGAAGGTATTTCTTCAAAGTCCAGGACACGCACATGCCAAACTCGGACAAGGGGTACTTTGACAATCTGATCATACTCGGAGGAAGCTGGGAGAAAGGGACAGAGCCCGAGTATGACGGATTGTACAGCCTCAAAGTACCGAGAGATGAATGTGTGTTGTGCACAAATTAGAATTTGCTCGGCATATCATAATCTCTGTTTCTAACCTTATTTCCAATCTTTGTAGAAGGATATTAGCACGACTCTACTCAACCTTTGAGGTCACAAGTTAGATTTGACGACCTGTTAAAAGTTTGGTCCTCCAACCCTTCCAACGAGTACGCCCGAGCAGCTCATGTCCTACTCGGCTATACTCTGTCTTACAGCCGATTCTCTCAGATACCTCCACCATTCGACCCTTCACGATAGGAGGACCTTTCTTCATCAAAGGAAGACGCCGAGAAATTCCTCCATCCATACCTTTTCCTCCAGCAGAAGATATGTTCAACCTTCCACCTCTCTCTGCCGCTGACATGGAAGTCATCGCAGCTCGGCGGAGAAACAGACTCTCGAGGTTGGGAGAGTCCCCAAGCACGGCTCCCATCATCCCCTTACCCACTGTAACGCGCCATGATGCACCGCCTCTAATAACGCGCCATCAACCGTCTGGGAGCTCTATGGCTCCTTCAGAGAGCCTGCCCCCCACTCCTCAAGCTCCCCTTCTCGGGGTCCAACAGAGGGGAAGGTCCTGGGACCCCGAGGAGCAAGAAGAGTGCCGAGTCTCAGAAGAGCGTTGACAGAAATGTCGACATGATGCCCCGGGACCATCCACCTCGACCGAGTGGGTGGCCCAGGCCGAAACCCGGAGGAGACGCCCTATCCTGGAGGCAGACTCCATCATGCAGGACCATGAGGTGGCGTTCGCTATGGCAGGGACTCTTCAGTTTGCTGCTGATATGAGGGTCCATGAGAGCCTGCCCGACAACCGGCTCCTCCTAAGAGCTCTCCAGAGAAATATGGTGGTAAGTATAGCTCCTTCAACTTGGCTTCATGCTCTCGTCATTTTTCTAGCTTGTTTTCTCCCTTCTTTTTAGGCTTGCCAGCAGATGGGGGTCATCATCGATCATTTCTGGGAGCATAAACAAGCGGCGAGGAACGCCGATCGTGCGTTAAAGGCCAAAGATGAGTTCATCAAAGGGGTGGAGGCGACTCTCGCAGACCAGACCAAACACATCGTCGAGCTCATCCACCAACGCGACGTTGTGGACGCTGAACTACAAAAGGTGAAGGCGAATGAGGCAAAGATGGTCAAGAAGGTCAAGGAGTACGAGTTCCGAGTCTCGACAGCCGACAACAAAGTCTAAGAGTCTGAGGGCATCATCAATTACCTAACTGCCCGGGTGGACGTCCCGACGGTGGAGAAAACGGGGGAAAAGCAGAGGCTAGAAACTGAATGCCGCCGAGTTTTGCTAGAGACCCAAGACCAAATGGTCCCTGCCTTTGAGGAAGCCAAGGCCAAAGCTTACTGGGATGGCTGGGTGGCAACCTTGCACGTTGCCCTGGTGGACCCGGCTGATGAACTTTTTAAGAGGCACAACACTCTTGCGGGGGCTGACGCCGAGGTCCTTCCTGAAGTGTAGCCAAATGCAGAGGCGGGTGAAGCAGTCGAGGGGACCAGTGCAGCCATTACTGTAAGTGATGGTTCAGACAGTATCTCCCCTATTCTCGATGGTCGTGACCCCGACCAGCCCTCTTCGCTGGTTGAAGACCTTACCGCACATGAGGCGAGGTGAACTCGGCGGAGAGCTTCCTGCTTTTGTTCCCTTTTCTTTTTGATATTCCTTTTGATATGTATGCTATTGGGGACGCAAAGCCCCATTTTGTTTTGTAATGAAACCTTTCATCATTTTGCCAGCTTTGAAATGTATATGCAATTCACCTTTACGCCGTCATTTCTTCTTTACATGTGTTCTTTCGTCTTTTCTCTTGTAATTGTTAGCCAATCACAAACTACGTCGTTTGGGAAGAGGAATGTATCGATCCCGCCCTCCCCGGGCTTATACCTATCGAGGCCGACACACTTACTGCTAATTTGATTAAGTGTAGGGGATTTGACCCATCAAATTAGCATTTCGAGATCCTTTGAAACGACTCCACAATCCTTCCTATGAATGTGGTGCAATCTCCACGCCGTGGGTGGGAGGTGAGCAAACCCTTTAACTGGTGATCTTAATTACGCTGTCATTAACCTATTTTCAGGGTACGACCCTAGCAACCGAGGGCTCATTTTGTGTTGCTTAGTAAAGTATCCCCATTCCAAGCCAAGTGCTCGATTAGCACTTGTTTTGGAGGGTCATTTCCACCCAGTCGAACATTGGGGTTTCTCGAACTTCTTCTCTGGGGCCATTCCCTCGCTAGGAGGCGTCTAGTGTCTTCCTCAGAAGGAGTGTGTACATTTTCTCTGAGGCCACGCCCCATCGAGACCGTGTCCATAACGTCCGAGAGGTCGTCCAGGCTGGCTTTGAGAGCGTCGCTCCAATGGGAGTCTTATACCCCTCAGGACCATGTCCCTAGCGAGCAAGAGCTCGTTCTGTGCTGGTATTTTAAGAGCATTGCTCCAAGGGAGGAGTCTTACACCCCTTGGGACCATGCCCCTAGCGACTGAGAGCTCGTCTCGTGCTGGCTTTGAGAGCGTCACTCCATGGATGAAGTCTTACACCCCTCGGGACCATGCCCCCTAGCGACCGAGAGCTCGTCTCGTGCTGGTATTTTGAGAGCGTCGCTCCATGGGTGGAGTCTTACACCCCTCGAGACCGTGATCCTATCGACCGAGAGCTCATCTCGTGCTGGTATTTTGAGAGCGTCGCTCTATGGGTAGAGTCTTACACCCTCGGGACCATGCCCCTATTGACCGAGAGCTCGTCTCGTGCTAGTATTTTGAGAGCATCGCTCCATAAGTAGAGTCTTACACCCATAGGGACCGTGTCCCTATCGACCGAGAGCTCGTCTCGTGCTGGCTTTGAGATCGTTGGGCAATCAGAAATAGAATACTGAACTCGGATTAACAAAAATATTTTTTAAGGTTTGATGCATTCCAAGGTCGGATTACATCACTGCCATCCATGTCCTGCAGCCTGTATGTGCCGGTGCCCCCCACAACGATTTCTTTGTAAGGCCCTTCCCAATTGGATCCAAGCTTCCCTTCGGCGGGTTCTCGAGCCATGCCTACTACCCTTCTCAGCACCAAGTCTCTTACTTTGAAATCCCTTGCTCGGACCTTCCTTTGATGATGTCTTGAGAGTTCTCCTTGGTTCTTGGCCATCTTGATGGACGCCAATCCTCTCCTCTCTTCGGCTAGGTCAAGACCTTTGCAAGCATCTGGTCATTATTCCCTAAATCAAATGTATGTCTTCGGATCGTCGGGAGCCTTATTTCCAGCGGGATGACGGCCTCGACTCCATATGTTAAGGCGAATGGCGTTTCACCTGTTAAAGTTCTTGGCGTGGTTCTGTAGGCCCATAGCACGTTAAGAAATTCCTCGATCCATTTGCTTTTTGCTTTCTCAAGCCTCTTCTTGATCCCGGCCAACACAGTCTTGTTGGATACCTCTGCTTGCCCATTACTCTGGGGATAGGTTGGGGTGGAATAATAATTGCGTATTCCAAACCCTGAGAAAAATGGTCTGAAAGGACCACCATTGAAATGAGTGCCATTGTCCGAGACGATCGCCCTAGGAATTTCGAACCGATTGATTATGTTCTGTCATACGAATTTCTTTGTCTTGGTATCTCGGATACTGCTTAAGGGCTCGGCTTCGATCCATTTGGTAAAATAATCTGTACCTACCAACAAAAATCTCTTGCCTAAAGGGGCCTTTGGGAGCGGCCCCATAATATCCATTCCCCATTGAGAGAACGGCCAGGGGCTGGTCAGCAAATTCAAATCTTCTGCCGATTGCCTGATAATAGGAGCGAATTTCTGACATTTCTCGCATTTTCGAACATACTTCTTCACATCTCTCTGCCTATAAGGCTACCAATACCCTTGTGTCATTACCCGGTGCGCAAGGGATCTTCCTTCTGTGTGGCTTTCGCATACGCCCTCATAGATCTCGTAGAGCAAAGGTTCCACTTTGTCCTCGGGGACACAAAGCAGATGGGGTCCCAAAAAGGATTTTTTGTACAACTGCTGATCGGAGGATATCCAGAACTTGGGAGCCTTTAGCCTGACCTTTCTTGCGTCCTTGACATCCTTGGGGAGCATGCTATCCGTCAGATATGCAATAATAGGTTCCATCTAGCCCGAAGGAGTTGACTGCGTCTATATCAGCAATACTTGCTCGCTGCCTGCTTCTTCTATGCTTGGTGTTTCCCAGTTTTCAACGATGATACGTCGGGTTACCTCAGAGGCCAATGTCGAGGCCAAGCAAGCTAAGGCGTCAGCATGGTTGTTTTGATCCCTAGAAATCTGGGAAACTTCTACCTTCTCCAATTTCTCTATCTTAGATTTTGCCTTTTGGCAGTATGCCTTCATCCTTTCATCCCGAACCTCAAAATCATCATTTATCTGGTTCAACACCAGCTAGGAGTCACAGAAAACATGCAGGTGTCGGACGTCGACCTAGTAGGCAACATCGAGCCCTGCCAACAGTGCCTTGTAATCGGCTTCGTTATTGGACTCTTTGAATCTCAATCTAATAGCTCGCTCTATTGTGAATCCTTCTGAATTAGTCAATACTACCCCTACTCCTGCCCCCTTGTGTTCAAGGACCCATCGACATGAAGACCCCGTTACAAGTGTCAATCTTTGGTAGGGGCTTGGGCACAAAAAACTCGGCAATGAAATCAGCAAGGACTTGTCCCTTAATCAAAGTACGATGTTTCTATCTTATCTCGAATTCTCCCAACTCTACAACCCACTTGGCAATTCTTCCTGATAAATCGGCTCTTTGAAGGATTGGCCTGAGAGGGCGATCAGCCAATACTTCTACAGTATGCTCCTGGAAGTAATGCCTAAGTTTCCTCGCAGAGATAACCAAGGTCAGAGCTAATTTCTCCATTGGTAAGTATTTTATTTCGGCATCAAGCAGGGACTTGCTCACGAAGTAGACGGGCCTCTGCGCTCCCTTGTACTCCCTCACTAGAACGCCACTAACGGCTTCCTCTGAGATGGACAAGTATAGGTAGAATGTCTCCTTTGCTACTGGCACGGACAAAGTCAGAGGACGCTTCAGATATTCCTTGATCCCTTCGAGCGCTAGGTCACAGTCCTCGTCCCAGACACCCTTTGCCTCCCTCCTAAGTTTGGAAAAAAATAATTTGCACCTATCAGAGGGCGGCAAGCATCCTAGTCAACTTCTCGACATCCTTTATGGTCCTCGGTGCCTGAACATTTTGAACCACCCGAATTTGCTCGGGATTGGCCTCAATGCCCCTATGTGTTACCAAGTATCCCAAAAATTTCCTCGAGCATACCCCGAAGGCGCATTTCGAGGCATTAAGTTTCAGACCATAGCGTCGGAGTATGGAGAACGCGGCACCGAGGTCGTCGATATGATCGGCACCTTCCCTACTTTTAACCAGCATATCATCAATGTACACCTCCATGGTTACGCCAAGCAAAGGTTTGAACATCTTTCCCATTAGGCGCTGATAAGTAGCCCCTGCATTTTTCAATCCAAATGGCATTACTGTGTAACAATATATTCCTCGGGGCGTAATGAAAGCCATTTTCTCTTGGTTAGACTCCTCTAATGGGATTTGATGATAGCCCGCTCGAGCATCCATGAAGGTTATGCCTTTGTGACCCGTAGTTGCATGCACCAGTTAATCAACTTTAGGAAGCGAGTATCCATCCTTAGTACATGCCTTGTTCAAATCAGTGAAGTCCATGCAAACTCGCCATTTTCCCTCCTTCTTTTTGGCGCACACCGTGTTGGATAACCACTCGGGGAACTGGACCTCCCGAACAGAAGTCGTATCTAACAACTTATCCACCTCTTCATCTACGACCTTTGCGTAATGTGGAGCCGTCTTGTGGGCCTTCTATTTCACCGGCTTGAAGTTTGGATTGACATGGAGACGATGGGTCATCACATCAGGACTTATCCCCGTCATATCGGCGTGGGTCCAGACGAAGACATCGACGTTTCAGCGCAAGAAAGACGTCATTTCTGCTAGCCTGACCTCATCCAATGAGGATCCTATCAAGAAGTACCTTGCTTCATCATTGGAATTCAGAAAACTTTGATCAATGGTTTAATGGAACGGTCGGTTGGATCCACTGCTGGGTTATCCACCCCAAGCCGACCGAACTGTGGTTCCTATTTAGCCACCACCTCCTCGGGATCACAGTTTCTCGGCCAGGTACCGAGCCCTATCTTCATCGCTGCATAGAAATAGTTTTGGCAGCCAACTGGTCACCCCAGATTTTCATGACGCCGCGTGGGGTGGGGAACTTCACTTTCTGATGATAACTAGAGTGGACTGCTCTCATAGCATGCAACCAGGTCCTCCCCATTTATGGCGTTGGACGGGAAATCAGAATCAATCACCAAAAATTCTACTGGGATTGAGACAATCGCTGTCTGTACCATCAAGGTGATCTTGTCGAGCGGGAGGCACTAGAGCCATTAAAATCAACGAGGGGTGTCTGAACGGGCTTCAAATCTGCTCGGGTCAAGCCCATCTTCCGGAAGAGGTCGTCATACATCACCTCAGACGAGCTCCCTGAGTCTACCAAGATCCTCCTCACATCATACTTGCCAATCTGCAACATGATCACAAGTGCATCATCATGTGGCAGGGCCACTCCACCTAAGTCGGTGTCAGAGAAGCTGATGACCTCGTGATCCTGTCGGGACTTCTTGGAGGACTGCCCTTCTCATTCTCCTTCTTCAACCTTAGTGCCTGTGAGACTCGCTTACTCTCGGCTCGGAGGACGTTATATAACGGCCTCTCAGCCGTGCAGGCATGTATAACGTTGATTAGGGGCACGACCTCTCAGGGCGGTTCCGCCCTTTCTTCCGTCGTTCTTCGACGGGGCCTCTAGTCAATGAACTCCCCAAGATGCCCTTCTCAGACTAATTGCTCAAGAAAAGACTTGTACACCCTGCAGTCTTCGGTCATGTGGCCCACGTCCTTATAATAGGAACACCGGGCCGTTAGATCCCTTGTGGCCGGGTCCCCTAGCATCTTTGGGGGCCACATGAAATACGGCCGGTCCTGTATCTTTCTCAGCATCCTATAAATAGGTTCTTTAAAAATCGTGTTGACCCCTTGGAAGGACGTTCGGTTCGGTGGTGCGGTAGTCGCGCCTCTTCTTGTTGGCTGTTCTCTGTCCCTTTTCCTCGGCACCGACCCCTGGTCCCTTTCTGTTCTGTTCTCGGTGTCGACGTTCTCTTCCTCAACTCGTGCATATTTG
Source organism: Ilex asprella (assembly GCA_023539305.1). Lineage (NCBI taxonomy): Eukaryota > Viridiplantae > Streptophyta > Magnoliopsida > Aquifoliales > Aquifoliaceae > Ilex > Ilex asprella. The sequence goes on from CM042196.1 coordinate 25,614,368, forward strand.
TCTATCTGTGCTATCAGGTTCTTCATGCCCTCAGGAACCTTCTTGGTCAAGGACCTATAGAGGCCGATGTCTCGAGATAACCCAGTCGAAAGGACGCCGCTGTCATCGCTTCCGAGCACGCGTCCACCTCGTTAATCTCCTCCTAGTACCGTATTGCATAATGTCAGAGCGATTCTCCATTTTTGCGCCTAAGTGTCAGTAAGGCGCCGATGTTTTTCGGCCTCTTGGTGTTAGTAATAAATCGTGCTCTGAAGAGTTCTGCCATCTGCTTCCAAGACTTGATCCTCTCAGGGGCCAAACTCTCGTACCACTTTATAGCAGTGTTCCCCAGATTCATGGAGAAAACTCGGCACAATACCCTTTGGTCAGTATCATAAATTGACATTAGTTACCTAAAATGCTGAATGTGGCTCTCAGGATCAGTTCTTCCATCATACACCTTGAATCGGGGGACCGCAAATTTCTTCGGCATTTCAGTTTCCCTAATAGACTTCACAACAGGGGATGAGATTTTCTCTTCGTCATCTCCCATGGGTTGTGGTTTCCAGCGCTTGCCGTCGGGGCGCGCCCGGGGGTCTCTATCCTCCCTCGGCCCCCTTGCGGTGGAATCCCCTTGACACTCCATTGCATTGGCATCCCGAGGAATCTACCGTCAGAGGTCCCATTGTGAGAGGCCTGTTTGATGGCGGTGTTCCCAGGACCCCTCATCAGGCGCGTGCTTTCTCCAGCTACGGGGATTTTGCCTATCGGCTGAACACCCGCGTCCATTTCTCCCGGGGGTCTCCAGCCCCGCTCTCCTGGACTCCCCTCGGCTAAGACTCCGTCCCTTTTTCTCTCGGGGTACGCCAGCTTGCATTTGCTGACTGCTCGAACTCTTCAAGCCTACGTCGTACCTTGGCATTATCTTTCTCAAGCTCCTTGATGTGTTTCTTTATACGCCTCTCCATCATCTCCACGATGTCACGAGCTGAGGGGCCTTGCCCCCTGGACCTTGATCCACGGGGAATGTGTGTTATGAGGAACGCTCACACCCTGCTGACCAATTCGTCGGGCCCAATTCTGTGATTAATAGGAGGTGGGTGGCCTCCATATTCCTCATATGTAAACCCCCTACCCCTTCACCTTGGGATCGTGTGTTCACCATGATGCGACCGCTACAAAGGAAAGGTTGTGTGTTCCCACAGACAGCGCCAAATTGCACGGGATAGTTCCTGCAATCGATTTTAGGCGGCGATTGAGTGGCTAGTGAAACCTGAAACAATCATAAGGTTAGGAGAAGGGGTTAGGCATCCGCCCGGCTTATCTCCTCCGAAGCTTAAGTCAGTAAGGATGGGAGGATCAAGCTCAATTCAGTGGGTTGTCGTTTGATTTTGCGTACATTTGTTCATTTTTCGGAAGGGTATTTATACCTGGACTTGAAATGATTGTTCTGACATGAAGGTCATCTCAGCATTTAATGCCCCCACACTTGTCCACGCATAATGATTGATTCTTATCTGGATTTCCGTGTCATTAATGCCCAGAGGGTGGGACCAGCCCTCAGAGCTACGCCGAGGACCCCCTGCCACCTCCGAGTACTTGAGTGCCTATGAACGACGTTTGACACCTACTTCATAGCAGTCGGCGTCTAGGGGGCTATCACTCCTAGCGCTGTACTCGGTGTCCCAGTCATTAATGCACTCAGTCATGGTTGTCAGTTTAGGTTTTCGAGGGTGCAGATGTTCATTAAATGCCCTGTCTGAGTCATTCGCATCTCCATAAATACTGGGTCACGTTGTATTAATTGCTTATCAGAGGTTGTAATCGACTTTATGCAATCATCTCTTTTCGATTTCGCTACTCGACTTCACTACCCTCCTCGACTTGAATACTCGACTTTTCATCATTCACACTTGTCGCCTTGGGGGTTGATAAGCCACTTTGAGTCTCTTTATATATAATTATTGTGCTTGGCGTAAAAAAAAATGAAAAATAAAAAAGATACGACACAAAAGAGAAATGGAAAAAATGATAATAAGAAAATTAGGGGGGAGGGAGAAGGAGAGACAAAGAGAATATATTGAGGAATCAAATCCTAAATGATGATGATACTAATGATAAGTGGGTGAACTAGTTGATAATGACCTGCACTTCACATACCTACCATCTCACAGGCTGTTTTTTAAGTTACCATATATCCTCAACTCTTTTTTTTCCCGGTAAGTGATATCCTATATAAGTTACCGTCCCGTCTGTACACACAAAAAGAGCCAAAAGGAGAGTCAAAAAGTTGCAGTCGTTCTACACCGTTCAACCGCCCTGATCTCTTGTTTGAGAGGACAGCTAATACGACTACTGGTACGAGTACAAGCCACCACAGTCTTCTAGAGTGAAAGTGGTCTCCTTTCATTTGAACTTGACTACGGTACGGTAGGGAATTAATAAATTCTTCAATTTTTATCACTTTAATGCCTATTTTTTAAATTTTTATATTTTATTTCATAATTAAAAATTTTATCATTTTTTTAGTAATTTATTACTTTTGCATATATTTTTATCACAGTTATAAGTGTTTTTATTACATATTTTTAGCACTTTTATTTGGTATAAAAAATTATCACATTTGTTAAAAATTTTATTGTATTTATAAATATTTTTATCACATTTATAAATATTTTTATTATTATTGTAATAATTATTTTTACTATTATTTGAAATATTATAATCGTGGTAAAAAGACTAATAAAAATGATCATAAATGTGATGAATAAAAGTATAATTTGATTTTTTTTTTTTTTTGGCTACTACAGTCAAATTCCCTTTTATCTCTCTCTCACAGTTTGGCACAAATCCACTTATGTGTAAATACCATTGAAAAGGAAAAAGGAAGTAGACCAATAGCATTCCAAAAATTATTTTGTTACAGAGCTGCTGGTAGCATAAGATTAATTAAAAATTACACTGAGGAGGAGGAGGAGGAGGTAGCTTTGTGATTCACACACTTTCATTGATGTTACAAACATCTCCACAAATGTAATCAATGATTGACCCCAAAAGGCAACTCCACTTTTAACTACCGGCAACCTCCCTCTCCGGTCTCCGGTTGATAAACCAACCCACTAAGCTGTGGCCTCACTTTATCTTTCCATATTTCACGGCCAGGTGCAACACCAACACAAACACCACCCTCTCTCCTCCTTATATCCACCATAACCAGCTTCTCCGTTAACCGGTGAATCTGCACTACACCAACAAAATCACCACTCCGCCCCTCCACCAACTCCACCCCCTGTATTTTCTGCCTCACCACCTTCACCCCCTCCCCTTTAGCAACTTCCTTAATTCTCCCAATAATTCTGTCTGGTGACTCCGCCGATATGAACCTTTCACCAGTAACCGACCCACCGGGAAAATTGAACAGCCCGGACAGATCAACACCAGACGAGAATGAGATAATATCAAAAGCATTCAAGTGCTTCTTATCACCATTAGCACAATCTTTGAGTTCAAAATCATGGTCAACCTGCTGGAATTGAATTTCCTTGTAGCCTTGTTTGAACCATGGATCATTAGTCATCTCATCCACAGTGATACGCGTCTCGGGATTCGTATCCAGAAGTCGACACAAAAATATCTTCAATTCAGGAGAGGTCCATTTGGGACACCGGAACTCGCCTTTGTAAATTTTCCTGTACATCACCATGAGGTTTGGGTCGTTAAATGGTAAATAACCGGCGTTCAACACATAAAGTATGATTCCGCATGACCATATATCCACCTTTGCTCCGTCGTAACCTTTCTTTGTGAGGATTTCCGGCGCTACGTACGCCGGCGTACCACAAAGAGTGTGTAGGAAGCCATCGGGTCGGATCTGGCCCGTCACGGCACTAAGTCCAAAATCGGTGAGCTTTAGGACCCAATTCTCATCCAATAATAGGTTCTCTGGCTTCAGATCGCGATGGAAAACGCCGCGAGAGTGGCAATACCCGACGGCGGCAATCAATTGCTGGAAATATCGACGGCTGAGATCTTCGCTGAATCGTCCTTTAGCGACTTTTGCAAACAGCTCGCCGCCCTTGGCGAATTCCATGACGAAGTAGATCTTGGTCTTTGTGGCAAGAACCTCATGGAGGCGTACAATGTTAGGGTGGCGCAGCTGGCGCATGATAGAGATCTCACGTTCAATGTGTGCCGTGAGTCCTCCTTTGAACACCTTCTGCTTGCTAACCGCTTTGATCGCCACGCTCTGTCCCGTACGTAAGTTCCTGGCATGGTACACCTTTGCGAAAGCACCGCATCCGAGCAGCTTTCCGAGCTCGTACTTTCCGAACAGCTTGCTTCCAGCCGGTGACAATAGGTAGCTGGCGTCATCTACGACCTCTGCCATCACTTGATCGGAAGAGTTCACCTGTATCTTGTTGCTCAGAATAAGAAAACCCTCCGGTTTGCATTAAATTATCCAGCGAATGATATGTATAAAAAGGTTTGATGTGCAAAATCTGATTATCCAGGAAATTAGAGGGGTCCTCTGTATTAGGGGACTTTTCTGGCAATTATGATTTTGAACAACAACCAGATGTTGTGAAGATTAATCTGAGGAGAGGAACAAGATTTGATTGGAGAGAAAGAAAGATTGATTTTGGTTGAAGAAGTGAAAAAAGAGAGGCAGGGTGGTTTTATTTCTGACGCGTTAGTTGGGAGTAGAAGATCCAATTTGGCAGCAGGGTCGGGTGATTTTGTTTGATATGGTGTTAATTTGTTTATTTCACAACAAACTGTGACCGTCCACGTATCGGTGTTTCTTGTGGAAGTCTAGTATTGTGTGATACATGTGATATATATTCTTTCATTTTTATTTTTTTCTTTTAGCTTATCACTTAACAAGGTAAATAAAAAAATTAAACTACATTATTAAATAATAAAAATAATATTATAATAAAATAATGAATACTTAATTGGGAGTTAAGAGGTGATTACAAAATATATATGGTATCATATGACTAGAAGAAGACTTAATCTAATAATTAAAAAAAATAAAATTTTAAAAAATTAGGAAGCCTGGAGAGAAGGCTTCTCAAGTCTTATTCCTTCTAATTTAATTGTTTTACATTTATATAATAAAGTACAATATAATTTAAATTTTAAAAGATAAACAAAATTATTTTTATTTTTTGTTGTTGAGATTTTTTTAAATTTTATTTTAAAATTAATTCAACAATTAATATTAATATTTTAAATTTAATAAATAAAAAAAAAACGTAATGTCAGAGTCTAGATTGTCAGAGTGGGCCGCACATTAATGACTTCACCCCAACCATTATAAACATCTGGGTAAAAAGTGATTGGGCTATGGCCGAGTACTTTTAGACATGGATTCAAAGACTTTACAGTTCTCCCGACTTCTACATAAACACATTGTGTCAACAAGCTAATCAGAATTCCACATACCAATATTCCCTGCTCAAAGTACATTGTGGTCCTTAGGTCCGAGAAGTTCTGATTATTTGGATCGCCATGAATTGACACATACCAATATTTAATTGGATAATAGTCAATATTCTGTGAGAACGTAAAAGAGATTAAATTTTTTGTGATTTATCTATAAGAATAATATTATATAAACTTTAAAATTAATTTAATAATTATAATTATTAATTTTATCGTGAGTTTCAGTAATTATCAAGTTTAATTTTTAAATTTATATAGTATTACTTCAATAAATTCTATGTTTACAAGAGTCCAATTAACAATCGCCACATCAACAAATAGAAAAAACATCAATGAACTTTCCTTTCTCCCGGAAATGGGTGGATCGCGAGGTTCGACAGCTTAGTGGTAATCTATCTAATACCCGGGTGGGGTTGCTTCGGTACAAGAATCACCTTAATTTGAAGCTGTTTGGGAGTGGTAGTGTCATCAGACAAAACTGATCTTCCTCGAAATTTCTTAGATGCATAGATGCAGGTGGAGAGTCCATGTATGATAGCCTTATTTTTTTCCTCTGTGAACTTTTTTTTTTGGTCAGTTCCTCTGTGAACTTAAGTTTCATGATTCTAATATGTAAAGCTTGTGATTTATGTGGGGCTTGGATGGAATTTCAGTGGCGTCCATGGGGGAAGATGAGTGAAACCAACGCGCTGAAGGTGGGCTATGCAACTTGCCAGCTAAAGGAGTAGAATGCTGTGTTCAGGTTTCTTAGAATTTAGTTTGAATTTATTTGTTTGGTGGCACTTAGTTTGAATTTACTGATTGAATATTTGTAAAATGGGGAATTTACGGTAGTCTCCCCCTCTGAAGAATTCAATCCCAATGTAAAAGGAAGAATAATGTCTGACTTATCCATGCTCTGTTTATTCCGTTAATTCCAATGCGCGTGTTCTTCAACTAATATAACTGCGGTCAAAGAAGCACGGTCGGTGTCATTGTCGGTGCTGGGTGGTTGATGATAAAGCTGATAAGTTGTATCAAAGCTTGTAGTTATTAATAAAGTTTTTTTGTTGGTGTTGTTGTTGCTGTTGTGTTGGCAACTTACGTGGAAGTTAGGGCAGGAATAAGATAATTTGAACCCAACTCTGTGTGTCCATCTAACACATGGTGGATCAGAAATGAATACTTCCTGAAAAGGGAATCAATCACCAATAACCGCGATTCGATTGAATGTAGATATTTATATATAAGATGGATGTATTGAATTGAAATTATTTATTAATGTATAGTTGTTTTTAAATAAATTTATCAATTTATAATAATTTTAAACTTATTTATTAATTTACGAAATTTTTTTGAAAGGGAATCAACAAATCTACTTTCATGTAGAAAGTAGAGTAAAAAAATTCACTTTCAAAAGGATTTTATTAGAATTTTAAAAAGTTGGGTAGTTGATCACTTTCAAAAAATATCGTAATAAATGAAAGCGAATTTGTTGACTCTACTGCAAAAAAATTATCGTAAATTGATAAATAAGTTTAAAATTATTATAAATTGATAAATTTGTTTAAAAATAATTTTACATAGTTAAATAATTCTATTGAATTGTGCACGGCTGTATTAATTATTCTATCTTTTGGTTGTTATTGTCAGAAAGCAGATATGAAAGGAAGAAATTAGATCTTGAAATTAAACTGCAGATGCAAGAGTTAAGAGCATCTCCAATCACGCTCAATAAAATAGCTACTCAAAATATATTTAAATATTATATTCTCTACTTTAACTATCCACTTTTAAAAATTCACTCCAACCACGCTCTCTATTTTATCTAACTATTACACTCAACTTTCACTAACTTCCAATAATTTTAAAAAAGTAAAACATATATATAGAGAGAGATAGAGAAAAAAAATGTAGAGAGAGAATCTAGAGAGCTCAAATGGCTCACCACATGTGGTGAGCCATTTGGGTTAACTAGGAAATAGAGAGTGGAATAGAGAGTGGGTTGGAGAAAATTTTTTGTGTTTGGCTAGCTAAAGTAACTAAAAGAGAAGAAATAGAGAGTGGGTTGGAGATGCTCTAATGAGAGGCCTATCTCGATCACTGACATCTGTTCAGCAGGTAGGAAGCTTCTTTCCTAATTTGTGTCCACACACTGTATCCGCCAGGAAATTAATATGAAGCTTCCTTCTTCCTCTTCATCCACCTCAACGTATTTGCGGCCCGGTTCACACCTAAATAATAGTAAGTTATAAGTATCAAAGAATAGTTTCAAGAAAGAAATACCTATTTTCTAAGTAATAATAAGTTGTAAGTATTTATTGTTGCTAGTACTATATATACTCGTAGGAGAATAGCAAAGGGGAGTTTTGGTTCCTGAAAATTATGTTGTGCGACTGCTTGGAAGCTCCATTAGGGAGTTGAGTGATTCCTCTCCTTATTGAAGGTGAGTCAATCTCTTGGTTGAATGATTGATTCTCCAACTATCCTTGTTTACTTTATGCTTGGAGGTGAGGGTTTAAAAAAAGTTAACATATGTGTCTATACCAAAAATAATCGAATGGGATGAGTATGATAAGTAAATGAGATGGAAGGAACTCGAGCAGTTTGTTAACGAAGGGACGAACTAGTTGGATAGAGGGTAGGTGAAAAAAGTTCTCACCAGCCAAAAAATCATCCTCTACAGTGGACAAGTAATGTGGATATCTGTAGTACAGTGCCCGGGCAGGTCAGGCTTCCAGCTGCGACCCCGTATCACCTGTGCAAACCCACAATTGCCTCGACCGCGATAATACCAGTGCCCGTTAACACGAGTTATGCGTCTCACATTAATTAGTCATATGTGATGTTTCCCCAAACGCAACTTGGATGTAACCCTCATGAAGGTGCAACAACGAAGGTGAGAAAGGGCTCCTAAGGTCCATGACCGCGACTGGTCATCATGGGACCATGACCTCAAGAGGACCATATTCGTGATACCCCTAGTGCGCTCCTACCCGGAGTCCTTCTTTCCCTCTTTAGACCCTTCTTTGAGACCTTTGTCGAGGTGCTCAACAGAGGAAACCTACATAATTTCGGTCCTTCAGCTACCAATCCACATGTCCCATCATCATATATGTTGATCAGGGCTAATAACCCAAGTTACTTTGGGAGTCTCTCTAGATTCTAGTCAAACACATCCTAATGGACAGTTAGCCATACACTGAAAGGCTTGTTAGAGCATACTAAACTTTCGAGACCCTGCCTTAGATTGAGGTTGAAAATCGTGCCCATTCGTCCCTATTGCTCAATTTTTCCTTAAGGAGAGTCACACTCCCCTGTCCCTATGTAGGGATACCTCCTCTTAGTCCAGTGGCCTAGTCGAGTAATGATGTCTAATATATTAAGGATATCATTCCCGTAGTGGAGGAGGCGAGTCTTGCCGAGATTGCCCCTACACTTCTGCGATTTTACTTATGTCCAACCATGGTGAAATGTCCATTTTTTCACTTCCAATGTGATGGGGATGTATTTCGCCCTGATGTGGTATTGTGCTTGAGGGCACCACACATTGGCTGTTGTGTTTGGGGCATCGCACCTTGGACGTCACGCTTGTCACTGTTATCTACACTAGTCCAGTTGGACGCTATTAGACCCAATGTCCGTATTAATTGATGGCTCTGTCACTTGTCTTGTTGTGGTGTAGACATATGTCTTGAACTTATCGGATACTATACTTGTCCCCTGTGCGCACCAGGTTATGGGAAGCATCTTGCGCATGCACACTATAGTCTGTCTGCACTTGTCTTTGACTGTAAATGTCGTTTGTGAGCTGACTGCAATGCCGATAAAAAACAAAAAAAAAATCATAAAATGGTCTCGAGTCCTCTGTATTATTTCTCTATCGCTGAAAGCACTGTTTGTGGTTAGTTTCCCCTGCAAGCATGAACCTTCTTTTTGATGGGCTCTACATTCATAATGATCGTAAGGACTTCTGTATTTTTGTCCTTGTGCAATTTTGAGGCGTATCTCTATATCCTTGTACCACTACGGATAGAAAACCTCAACTGACATTGAGTCTCTAAATCACCAATAAAATGATCTACTATATATATACTAGTCATAACTAGTTCCTGAAGGCATAATAAAACATAAAATCGATCTCATCATATTAAATTTTTTCAGCATGTTTATATTATCGTATATGGATAATCTTTGAAATAAAAATTATATTAACTACAAATTAATCAAATATTAAATTATTAAACATATAGTATAAATGAGTGATGTGATGTTTTTAAGGGTGAAATATGAAAATGATTAAATATGTGATAGAAGTGAGTGATGTGATGTTTTTAGAGAGAAAAATATATAAGGGATAAAAATTCAAGTTGCGATGTGTTTTATTATATACTAGTAATTACCCATGCCTGAAGACACTATGTTGCCTATAAAAAATTATAAATATTTTTTCATAAATAAAGGCAATGTATAATCAATTTCAACAATACAACAATCAAATTTATATTATTGAACAAGTATGCAGAACATATATAATCAAACTATTATATAACAAAAGTTACGCTACAACTACTGTAACATATTAATTAAAAAATCTGAAAAAATATAATTATTATTGATCAAACATTCACAAATTTAACATTTTTAATAAATTTTATCTCAAATTTCAAAAAAATATAACTATTTATTTTTCTATAAGTTTATATCTAAAGTTCATAACATTATCTCTGCATCATTTTTTCAATGTGAGTTTGTGTAAATTTTGTGAAGAAAACATCAAAAAGTTTCTCGTGAATTCTTGTAAATATAAAAAAATTTGTTGAGAAATTAAAATTAGTCTCTATTTGAGTTCAACTTAAATATTCGTAAAATTCAATCGAAATTAAATTTGGGTGGGGCTTTTCCCACCTCACAAGTCTCCAAGTCTACCCCCATTTTATTTCTTATTATCAAACGACTAACCCCACCCTTTATATAGTCACCACATTAGTAACTAAGTCCACTCCATACTACATACACTGGCCCCGTTTAATTAATAAACTCACCTTATATTTCTTTATAATTATGGTTTCATTCTATATTTTTATCTCATGCACTCATAAAAATACTTTTTTAATATGAATTTTTCTAGTGAAATACAAGTTAGTATTACTTTTCAATTTAATTCTAAGTTTGATTCCTTGTTTGTTGTATGAATTGTTATTATTTTTCGGTATATTTTGATATTTCTGTCAAGTTTAATAATTTTTTATTTAGAATTTTTATGTGTGTGTGTGCGCGCACGCTTTTAGATTATTTCTCGCTTTGCTCCTATAGTCTCCGCTCTTCGCGATTCGTCTACATCCGACCCTCTTTCATCTTACTCCAATGATGACCACTCTGGCTTCCACAAGCTTTTCGATTCTTTCCTCGTCCTCTGCACCTGCGTTGCCTTATCTTTCTCTCTCTTCGTCACCGATGTTAATCCGACATCGACCTTTGTAGTGGCTACGCCTAGGAAATTACAGACCGATGAGCTAGCTACGGTACACCTCTTCCAAGAGAACACGCATTCTGTTGTCTACATCACCAATCTCGCTGCCAAATAAGTAATTTCTCTAATTTATTAATATGATATTTTTATGGATAATTTTTTTTTGTGTATTATTGTATGTGTAGTATATGTTTGTATATTTAATGCTATTAACAATTGGAACACAAATAAGTATTTTCACATTCAAATGTGCATTTTATAAAATACATTAATTTAAGTACTTTAAATTTTGAGTATCCAAACAATACTTATTTAATAAAAGTGTTTTTTTTATAAACACTTTTGATAATTATTTATTAAAAAAATATTTTTTAAATTTCATAAGTGATCCCAAACACACCCTAATTATTTGACATTTATAACTTCCACTCATCCAAATAAAATATGTGAATCCACCATTTTTTTTAAAAAATAATAACTATGAGATAGGACAAAAATAATTGCTTTATTTTTTACCGTTTTGCCATCTTTCTCTCAAATTTTCATGGACCATGGGACCCACCACTTGAAGTTGTTTGGAAAAAATTCTGCTAACTTTTTGGATTTGTCTAGCTACTCACTGTTTGAAAAAGCAGTAGCCATGAAGTAGGACAGAACCCATTTGCATATTTCTTCTGTGCAATGCGCCATTTTTTTTTTATCGAACAAAGCCTCTGATTGTCTTGTTGCTGCGATGGGTTTGACGGCTCAGTAGTCAGTACACTAATCAAGTTATCAAGGATTAGTGTGAGTAGCTGGAGTGATACTTTGATCAAGACATGAAATTAATGTTGACTGCAGGAATAAGATTATTCTAACCCAACTCTGTGTGTCCATCCACATGGTGGATCAGAAATGGGAATCAATCCCCATAACCACGCTTCAATTGAATGTAGATATTTACATATAAGATGGATGTATTGAACTGAAATTATCTATTAATGTACACTTATTTTTAAATAAATTTAACAATTTACAATAAATTTGAATTTATTTATTAATTTACGATACTTTTTTGAAAGAAAATTATGTACTTTTAGGAGAATAGCAAACAGGAGTTTTGATTCCTGAAAGTTATATTGTGCGAGTGCATGGAACCTCCATTCGAGAGTTGAGTGATTCCTCTCCTTATTGAAGGTGAGTCAATCCCTTGGTTGAATGAGTGATTTTTCAACTATTCTTATTTACTTTATACTTAATATGAGAGTTTTCATCTCCTAATATCACTCCAAGAAAGAAACCTATTTGTTTCTTTGAGTCCACTATTGATTTTAAGTACGCATCAAATGTACATTACTCAAAAAAATTTGAACTTTGACAGACATGACAAAGCCTAAGGCGTGTCCGAATGTACCAGTCCCACCCACTTGTTGTAGATGAATTCTGAGAATAAAGAGACTGAAATGATATACCTACTTCGATTCACTTGGTTATTAAACTATCGTACGTGTATGCTTAAAATAAAAGTAACTAAAACAGAACACTTCCAACTTGTATTCTAATACAACTTTTCCTATTAGTTGTGGATTTCGTGTGATTGTTGTCTAAAGCCTGAACTTAGACACTACGTAATGAACACAGCCAATGTGAAACGTATCTAGTTACACAGATGAAGCTGATTTTGACAATACAACCTGGATGGTATGTCTTTCCCTCAACCTTTTTCTCATGTTTGCTGTCTCACAAGAAAAAAAAACAAACACAAAACAAGTCAGGGTGCTTTGAATGAAAAAGATTTGGTATTTTGCAGTTGATTATATGTGTTATAAATTTATATTAAAATTCCACCTCCCACAAATACACCTATGACAGATAATGCATAAAAAATTATTAATATAATATTACATTTTTATTAAATAATTATATTATATGATAATAATGATATGGTGTTATTCTTATGTCCAAAATTTTATCATAAAGCAAGCGGTGGCTCCCAAGTTGCACAAAAAGTTGTAGTTGACGTTGAGTGATGCCTTATCCAATATTTGGTGATAATGGAAAGGTAAGAATGATGTCCAATCAGTCGCCAAATATATAGTGAATTATGTGACCTTTCTACAACCAAATGTGAAAAATAATAATAATGTGACCAATTCTTTTATGGTTAATTGTACAGAACGTCCGGAAAAAATAATTTTTCTTAATTCTCAATATTTTTATTATATTATTATAAGTTTTAAAATATTGAGTATATTTTTATGTGATCTTAATGACTTTTTACCAAATTTTTATCTAAATTTTGGTCAAAGAATTATCCAAATTATATAATTTTGATCATGAGTTATTCAAATGTTGGTCAAGAGTTATTTATATTACACTTTTTTTGTCAAGAATTACACAAAATTTTGATCAAGAATTACACAAATTTTGGTCAAAAACTACCCAAATTATTTTTTTGTAAAAGACTAATTGCACAGCTCATAGTATAAAAAAGCACTGCAAGAATAAATAAAAAAACAGTTGAATAAGGGAAAAAAACAAGTGTAAAATCGTTGAAAATTAGCCAAAAAATCATGAATAATTTTATTGATTGATTAAATCTCATATCTATAATATAAAATAGAGCGACACAAATTTCAAGATTTTAACATCCAACACTTACAAATTAATCAAGGCTTTAACATCCAACGGTCTCAAAGTCAATTTAGGCTTCAACATCTAACGACCTTCATTTATCAAAAGCTTCAATAAGCAGATCATACGGTCTCAAATTCATTCATCCAACGGTCAAACATTTATAATTTTTTTCTTTAATATTTTTCCTTAAAAAAAGTTAACAATTGCGGCTGAACTTCTAACACATCCTATGGTCTCAAATTCATTCATCCAACGACCAAGAAATTATAATTTTTTTCCTTAATATTTCTCTTTCCAAAAAGTCAACGATTACGATTGATCTTAAAATACATCCTACAGTTTCAAATTTATTCATCCAACGATTAAGAAATTATAAAACGTTTAAGAAATTATAATTTTTTCCTCCTAACAGGTTAACAATTACTGTTGATCTTGAAATACATGATTTTCTCTAACATAATAATTAAATTGATCAAATTTGTCATTAATATCATTTATGTGGTCGAACATTTTGAATTTGTATAAAACAAAATGAGATTAATAAAAATTCATCAATTTAAAGATGAAAAAAAAATGAGGGCGCTACTTAACACATTTTGGCGATATCGAGTTATTTTAATTACATGTATATAAATTAATATATTTTTAAGTCAGTTTGTAAAATAAAACAAGGCGGCTTCAATAAATCAATTATCCGGTCTCAAATTCATTCATTCACTAGTCAAAAAATTATAATTTTTGTCCTTAATATTTTTTCCTAAAAAATCAACGATTATGACTTATTTTGGAACACATCCTACAGTCTCAAATTCATTTATCCAATGATGAAGCAATTATAATTGTTTTTCTTAATATTTTCCCTTCCAATAGGTCAACGATTACGACTGATCTTATAACACAAGATTTTTTCTGACATAATAATTAAATTGGTCAAATTTATCATTAATATCATCTGTATAGTATAACATTTTGAATTTGTATAAAACACAATGATAGTATTTTAATTAAAAAAATTTCATCACTTTAAGATTTTTTTTTAAAAAAGAGTTTTATCTATTATACTTAGAAACAGACACCAATACAATCAATCTAATTGTCACAATACATTAAATCTCTAAATTATGTCTCAATAGCATTGGTGAAAAGAAAATTAATTGAGTCAAACAAGTTGAGTATTAGAACAAAAAAATAAAATTAAAAAGTCCATACCAAATCTCTTAAAATTAAAAAATTAAACTTGATTCATTAGAATATTAGTATGATTTGTTGAAATCTCATTTAGTTAAAAAATTATGAAATATATAACCAAAAACGACTAAAATGTGAAATTTGTAAGAAGATTAAAAATTATAGAATATTATTTCTATTTGTGTCAAATAAATTATATAATTGATTCTTAATGTATAAATGTTATCATATTAATTTTTTTCAAATAAATCTCTTTTACGTTTAATGAATTTTTAAGTATCAAATTTGATATAAAAATATATTACATTATTTTTATCTATTATACTTAAAGTCTGTCCTCCTTATATCATATTTTTGCTCTGCCACTATTATAAGAGATCTTTACTCCCCACTTTTCTAAATTAATTAATTAATTTATATTACGCTGTGTTTTCAGGCACGAGTTATCCCTAATAATATATAACACAGCTCACAAGAGATCACAGTCCCTTGGCTTGTATAAAAGCCAAGCTACTATGGGGTGAAGTGCAATCTATGCATTCGCGTGCAGAAAGAAGCCTGTTGCCGTCTCCCATGTCAGTCCCTCTCCATCTCAAAATTTTCAAGGTCCTAAAATTAATTGTGATGGGACTTTCAAAGATAGGACCGCCGTGATAGACATTGTTTTTGGACAGAATCGGAAAAAAATTCCTGTAGTCTCAAGCCTATATGTAAAGGTGGCAGTAGTAAGAGAGGCATGTTTACTTGTAAATGTATTAAATCTTCCGTTTTGATCAATTGAGAGTGACAATTAAAAAATTATTAAGTTGAGCTCAATTGAAGAGGTATTTCTATGAAAAATTTGTACTTTTGTGAAAGACATTAGAATTTACATTGCACAGCTAAATCTTAGGTTTTTATACAAATCAAGAGCCCTCACCAGGCTATTCATTCGGTGACTACAACTGCACTTTTTAATTCTATTATTGTGAATTGGGTCAGTTGTCCCCCGTTAGAATTTAAGACTTTATTTTTCTTTGATTGTAATCAAAATTTTCGTATTTGAATGAAGTTTACTATCTTCTTGATCAAAAAAGAAAAAAAAAAACTCTTAGTCTTTTTCTTATTTTTGTTTGATGAAAATACAAGTTCGTTTATGTATTTTTTTTCTAGTCAATATACTTTTATCACTTTTTTTTTATGAACATGATTTTTAGATATTTAAAATATTATCCTATATTTTATCACATAGTTATCTGAATTTTGATTTTAAAAAAAATCATATTTTTCTTAAAAAAATTCACAAAATTTATTTTCATGTTCCAAAATATATCAAAAATATACTGAAAAGGTGCCCGTGTATGTTCATTTGTCATTTAGTAGTAGAGTGGCAGAATCAATTATAATTAAAAAATATTTTAGCAAATATATATATAAACATTTGAGGGTGGGCCTGGGCACACCCTGACCCTAGTGTGCCTCCTACCATGATTAAGATTGGAGTGGTGGCCTACCATCCAAAATAAGTGGTAGTTTGAATTTTACTTGCCAAACTCAAATCAAGCAAACACTATCGTGATTAAGATTTGGAATTTTATCGAGCTTAGTCTTCAAAATTCGAAAAGCACAACATGTAAGACTGTTGGTCCATAGTGGGCCTGGCGGCTGGCCGGCCTGGACCAGCCCATGATTTTGTAGCCCATAGACCGCCACGGGTCAAGCCTTTGTGCTTTGATTAGTTAACAACCATTGCATCCGTGGAAAAAATTTAGGGAAATTTGGAGGCCGATCTTCTTATATGGACTTGTTTGGACTTAAGTCTGTCAATAAAACTTATTTGTTATGAAGTCCGTTTTTTGTCAATTTTACCATACTATTCATTTCCGTTAGAAGTGAAATAAAATTAAAAATTAAAAACTCTTAAGTCTAAGGAGTTTGACTAACATTAAAAAAAAATTTCTCTCATATCTATCTATATTCGTATATAGGTTAGGACTATATATATAGTAACATTAAAAATAAAAAATAATAACATTCAAATACAAAAAAAAGCTATCATGTGTACACAAAAAATAATACATTTAAACACAAAAATTAATAAAATTTAAACATAAAAAAAATTGAAACATTCAATATTAATATTTTTTTAAAAAATAATAACATGTTCAACAAAAATAATAAGATACTTAACAAAAACAACAACATACTTAACAATAATTCAAACGCAAAAAATAGTACCATTCAAACACAAAAAATAGTAATATTTCAAAAAAAATAGTAACATTGAATATTAATATTTAGGAAAATAATAATAGCAACATACTCAACAAAAATAATAACATGCTCAAAATAATAGTAGCATGAACAGTGACATACTCAACAAAATCAGTAACATGAACAATAATATAATAAAAAAATAGTAACATGAAACATTCAATTTAACAAATTAATCCCAACAAAAATACCACAAATTACAAAAAATAAAAAATTAACAACAAGGACCAGAGATTCTCATTCGTTACCCACAAAATTGACATAATTCATAAAAAATTAAAAGATAAACATTGATGAATCAACATCACTA
This sequence comes from Ilex asprella, assembly GCA_023539305.1. Taxonomy (NCBI): domain Eukaryota; kingdom Viridiplantae; phylum Streptophyta; class Magnoliopsida; order Aquifoliales; family Aquifoliaceae; genus Ilex; species Ilex asprella. Next base: position 25,631,614 of record CM042196.1, read on the forward strand.
GCTGACCGGAGAGAGAGGGAAAGAGCTTTAAATTTGAATTTTAAATTTATGATGAAAATTTTATTGACATTGAATTAAGAGATAACAATTTCTAAAATAAGAAATTAATCTAACCTTCTTTCAAGGAAGAGTATTTTTTAGATTTAAAGAAATAGTTGACTTAAGTCAGTATATATAATTTTAAGCATGGACTTAGCTCCTTATAAGTTTCCTTGTAGGACTTATTTCCAAACAAGTACATTTAGGGGGACTTACCCCTAATTTTCACAAAAAATTTAAGGGTCTTTTGAAGGTCGTACACTCAAAATAATTGTGTTAGGAATAAGTCTATCTTGATTTCTATTATCCAAAATACCCTCAATAATTATATTTAATTAAAACTTGTTTTAAAAAAACTAAAAACTTCTAAATTGGGAATTGTGTTAATATTAACAACTCCTAACTGAAAATTATACTAGCATTAAAATTATTTTTCTATCATATATATATATATATATATATATATATATATATATATATAGTAACA
>CM042196.1:25632239-25648119 GCA_023539305.1 Ilex asprella
TATATATATATATATATATATATATATATATTGCTAGCATTGATTAGTCAGGCTCAAGGGCCCAACTCATTTTATAACCCCAGCTTGAATGAAAAGCCTAACTAGAAGAGATCCAATGGGTCTAGCCCAAAACAGGTCCACGCCTAGTTAGGCTTATCAGGGTTCGGGGAGCAATATCACTCCGGAGTAGGCAAGGTCATCTCAAGAGCCTCATCCACGCTGCCTTAAAAAAAGTCAACAACTATATCATCTTTTGACCTGATCTTAAGGGGGAACTCCGCAGGTGCCTGACCCATTGAGAAGATAGCACCAGCTCTACCAAATTAACCACTTAGTTACTGAAAAGGCGTCTCAGTCTGTTAGGAGAAACTATAAATTATAAGTCTCGCCAATACTTGGGGGGCATCGAACACATTTGCTATCACATTCATCTCTATCTTATAACTTGTACATCCATTACCCTCTCCTGATCTCCTTACACTCCTTAAAGTAATAAAACATCAAGCCACCTTAGCCCTTTATAGTGGAGTAGGTTACGTCGACCGAATCACTCTACATCTTTGTCTTGGTTGTGTTACTTTCTTTTTACTTAATTACTGCATTAATCATTAATTACTCGACATGTGGTGCATAAAATTAATTTGTGCATCATCAGTTTGGTACCGTTGGTGGGAAAACAATTAAGTTTCCACCCAAGCACTTTTATTCTGGTACCTATGGCGATCACCACTAGATCCATGAATCAGCCCAAAAATAATCCACCACGTGAGGATGAGACTGCCTCTCCATTAATTAATCCCATTCCAAATGCACAACAGATGCTGGAAACGATGCAACAACTGGTAACTCAGAATCAACAAATCCTACAACTGATGCTCGTTGGACAACAAGGAGGAGCACAGTCCAGATTGCATCAAGCCAAAGGAGCTCCTCGCCTTGGGCATCAAGGAGCACCCCACTTGGGCGCCCCTATAGAGGAACCCCTAATTAGAACCATGAGGTATCTCCAACTCCTCCTCCAGTGTTTCAAAAGGATGAGGGCAAAAACCAAAACGTGAATCATGAGAGTCATTTCCAAAAGAGCTCCCAATCACTAGGACGAAAAAATTAAAGAAATACAGAATCAACTAGGCGACGTCTTCAATGTTATGAAGGCACAAAGACCAGAGACTGCGGATTACCTCGTAAGACAAACTGACACACCCTTTGTGCTAGATGTGACAAACTACCCATTTCCCTAAAAATTCAAAATGCCATTTGTAGAAACCTTTGAATACACAAAAGACCCACTTGATCACCTTGAAACCTACAAGTCGTTAATGCAGCTGCACAATATTCCTGATAAAATCATGTGTAGGGCATTCCCAACTACTTTGAAGGGATCTGTCTGATAGTTGTTGTCCAAGCTCATCCCAGCCTCCAAGCAGGTCCTTTGTGTCACACTTATTAGAGGACGTCGCCACCAGAAGCCTGCCACCCACCTGTTCAACATTAAGCAAGATAAAAACGAGAACCTAAGGAGTTACCTAACCCGTTTTAATGAGGAGGTCCTCTAGATTAAGGAACCCGATGACAAGGTCACCATGACTGCCTTCCTAGGAGGCCTCTATTCATCGAGCTTCATATTCTTAGTGATGAAACGATCACCAAAGAGCATGTTAAAACTGTTAACAAACACCTAAAAATACATGAATACTGAGGACATCACCAAGGCTAGGCGAGGTGAATCCTCATGAACAGGGGAAAAGAGTAAGGAAAGAGACAGAGAAGACAAGCATGAGAGTGGAAACAAATGAGGTAGGACAGAAAGGTTGTCTTCCAAAGACCTCCTTGGTCCTGCCCTAAAAAAGAACAACAAATCTTCATTCCCCTCAACGCCACTATCGGGCACATTCTATTCTAGATCTAAGATGACCTCGCAGTAAAGTGGCCTAAAAGAATGAAATCTCCACCAAATTGTAGGAATCTGAACAAGTATTTTTGCTTCTATAGGGGTCATAACCATGATATCGATGATTGCATTGAGCTCAAAAGACAAATTGAGGAGCTCATACAGCGTGGCCAACTACGCTAGTATGTTGTTGGTAGGGGCTAAGTGCTACCACCACCTCATAACCAGGAGGATCAACAACTTCTTGGAAAAATTCACACCATCTATGGAGGGTAGGGGTGGCAATCGTGTCATGTCGTTTCGTGTTCGGGTCGTGTCAAGTCGGGTTCGGGTTGAAAACACATCAACCCAAACACGACCTGCGAACTAAACGGGTTAAGTCATTTGGACACGAACACGACTAACCCGACACGACCTATGACCCGAGATTTATACAGGTCGTGTTCGGGTAAACACGACCCAACCTACCTAACACGACCCAACCCGACATGACCTAACCAAAAAAGAAAAAATTTAGACATTTTACAAATATCCCAAATACCAATCTACATAAAATAAAGACATTAAAAACATCACAAATATTCCAAAACAAATACAAATTTTCATAATATTACAAATTTTCAAAAAGCTTTACTAATATCCCAAAGCAATATTACAAGCATCTTTCAAATCCTCTAAGAGGTGGGTCAATTCGGGTTAAAACAGGTTGGATTCAAACAGGTCGGGTTCGTGTCAACCCGATTAAATACACGGGTTAATTTGAGTTAATTCGGGTTAAGCGGGTTGAACCCGAACACGACCCATTAACACTTCGTGTTGGCGGGTCGTGTCATATATGGGTTGACACAAAAAATTAGTCAACCCAAAACCCATTTATCTGTGTCGTGTTCGTGTCAAGTTATCGTGTCGTGTCAAAAATTGCCACCCCTAATGGAGGGCTTGCAAAAGGAGGAGAATCCCTCTCAGCCATGAAAACCCATGCCAGAAAAGCTAGATACCTTGACGATCTGCACTCGTCTAAGGCACCTAAGCAAGGAAATGACGAGGTTATATCCTTTTCAGACATGGAACTAGAAGGGATTCAACACCCCCACGACGACCCACTAGTGTTGACTATAATCATCGCCAACTTTCAAGTACGAAGGATTCCCTTAGATAGTGGCAGCTCTGCAGACATCTTATTCACTGAAGCCTATGACAAGCTCCACCTTGGGAGAGAAAGACTATAGCCTATCAGGTCATTCCTTAGTGGATTCTCAGGGGAGAAAATATATCACCTATGATCCATCACCTTGCCAATCTCCGTCGGCACTGTACCCTTAAGCTTCACGGTCATGGCAAATTTCTTAGTGATAAATTGCCTATTAGCCTACAATGTCATCTTAAGGCGACCTGCTCTTCACACCATAAGCGTCGTGCCCTCCACTGATCATCTTATCCTATGTTTTCCAACCTCGAATGGAATCGGATGGGTCTAGGGAGATCAGGTTGTTGCAAGAGAATGCTACGTCTCCTCCATGAAGACTAGGAAGTCACAAGAAGCCCTACAAGTGAAAGTGCTCGACCCTAGAGAACCAGTGGAGGAACTCACATTATTGGTCCTGGATGAGAAACATCTAGACATAATAGTGTACATTGACTCCTCCCTTTCTGAGGATCTAGGCCAACAACTCATAAATTTTTTGAGGCTCAATATGGATGTGTTCGCGTGGTCGTACGAGGACCTCGAGGGCATCGACCTTGAAGTCGCCACACATCGCCTTAATATCGATCCCTATTATAAACCTGTTCGCCAAAAGCTGAGGAATGTCTCCACTGAAAGGGCATAAGCAATGGATAAGGAGGTGGAGAAGCTAATAGAAAATGGGACAATTAGAGAAGTTCCTATCCATTCAAGCTATCAAATGTGGTGATGGTGACCAAAGCTAATGGAAAGTGGCGCTGCTGCGTCGACTTTACTGAACTCAATAAGGCATGCCCCTAAAGATAGCTACCCTTTGTCGTGGATCGACCTCCTCATCAATGCCACTGTAGGTCATGGGCTACTTATTCTTCTGGATGCATACTTTGGGTATAACCATATCAGTATGTATCCACCAGACCAGGAAAAGATTCTCTTCATCACTCTAAAGGGCACCTATTGCTACAAGGTCATGCCTTTTGAACTGAAAAATGTGGGAGCAACCGACCAACGGCCGGTGAACAAGTTGTTCCAGCCATAGATCGAAAGGACAATTGAGGTGTACATAGACGACATGTTATTGAAGAGCCTCACCACAACAAACCATGAGGACCACCTTTAGGAAACATTCAACGCTCTTTAGATTATACCACATGAAGCTGAACCCTGAGAAGTGCGCCTTTGGCATCGGATTGGAAAAGTTCTTGGGTTTTATGGTCAATCAAAGGAGAATTGAGGCAAATCCAGACAAGATAAAAGCCATCATGGATATGAGATCTCTCATCATGACCAAGGAACTCCAACGCCTCAATGAGAGAATTGCAGCCCTCAACAGTTTTAATTTCAAGTATGTAGACAAATGCTTACCCATCTTCAAAATTCTTCGGAAAGCCTTCGAGTGGGGACCTAATGCAGAAGAAGCCTTTCAAAAATTAAAATCTTATTTGGCTAAGTCCCCACTCATCTCATATGCCATGCTAGATGAAACTTTGTACTTGTACCTTTTTGCTTCCCCATCAGCGGTAAGCTCTGTCCTCGTTAGGGGCAATGAAGGAGTGAAAAATCCTATTTATTACATGAGTAGGGCATACCGAGGAGCAGAAATAAGATATTCAAGGCTAGAAAAGTTGTCACTCGCCTTGATCTCAATAGCAAGGCGTCTTTGACATTATTTCTAAAATCACATCATCGTCGTCGTCACGGACCTACCTCTAAAGAGAGTTCTAGGAAAGATAGATGTTTCTGGAAGGCTCCTGAAGTTGACAGTTGAGTTGGGCAAGTTTGAAATACAGTACCAACCAAGGGAAGTCATCAAAGCACAAGCCTTGATAGACTTCATTGCTGAGCTCACACCGGCGGAAGAAGAGTGTAGTGAACCTTTGACATCTCCACCATACATCTAGGAAGCCTCATCAAGATTTCAACCAGATACCCAGGTGCCCCAAGAAAATGCCTTAGCCACCCAAATGCCTAGCCCTGGCACCATAACAAACTGGTGTCCTGCCTGGGTGCCCAAGGCAGAAGCCCAAACGCCCTCCATGGCCTCCAACACTTCTTCGCTGCCACCTCGCTGGAAGCTTATGTTGATGGCTCTTTGACCAGGGAAGGAGGTGGAACAGGCCTATACTAATCAGCCCTGATGACACTTTACTCAAGCATGCCATAAAGCTTCATTTTATTGTTTCCAACAATGAAGCAAAATATGAAACCCTCATCTCTGGCTTAAGGTTGAAAATTGAAATGGAAGCCCAACACCTTATCACTTATAGTCACTCTCAGTTAATAGTCAACCAAGTAAAGGGCGAGTTCGAAGCAAAGAAAACTAAAATACAGGAGTACCTTGCTATGGTGCACACCTTGCTGACTAAGTTCCACCACTTGCAAATCTATCTTATCCCGAGGGAAGATAATATCACTATAGATGCACTAGCCAGACTCACCTCATCCTCTGAAGTCCCACAAGGACCAGCATTCATCGGTCACCTGTTCCAACCAAGCAGGCTAGATGTGGAAAACACTAACATCAACTGCACATCTGTTGAGTCGAACTGGATGACCCCAATAAGGGCATACTTTCAGGAGAGCGCGTTGCCAGATGACCTATTGAAAGCCAAGAAGCTCAAGATTAGAGCTTCCAAGTTCACCATCTTGTAGGACATCTTGTACAAAAAGGGCTACTCCCTACCACTACTACGTTGCCTCTCCTCAGAGAAATCTAACTATGCCCTACGAGAAATCTATGAAGGAATCTATGAAAACCACTATGGAGGACGTTCCCTCGCCCAAAAGGCACTCAGACAGGGTTATTTCTGGCCTAGCATGGCTAAGGATGCTTAGGAGCTCACCAGGAAATACGACAAGTGCCAATGCTTCGCCACTGTGCCTAAACAGCTACAAGAAGAATCGACAGCCATTACAACTCCATGGACCTTTTCCAAATGGGGCACAGACATCTTGGGTCCTTTGCCTCTGAGTAGGGGCAGTGCAAGTTCGTGGTAGTAGCCATCGACTACTTCACGAAATGGGCGAAGGTTGAGCCCTTAACAAAGATCACAGACTCAGAGGTCAAGGATTTCATCTGGAAGAACCTAGTCTGTCACTTTGGAGTACCCCACGCCAAAGTCAGTGACAACGCCAAGTAATTCAACAACAAAATTTTGAACTCGTTTTGCGTCGACCTCTAGATATAACAGCCTCATTCTAGCCTTGTGCACCCGTAGGCAAACGGACAAGTAGAGGTCATAGTCAAAATAGTACTACGTAACCTAAATACATGGCTAGAAAGAGTAATGGATCTTTGGGTAGACGAACTCCTGCGTGTATTATTGGCCTACCGAACGACGCCAAATACCTTGACTGGAGAAACTCTTTTCTTACTCGCCTTTGGAATTGACGTAGTCATACATGTAGAAATTGGGGTACATTCTCTGAGGCTCCAACATTACCACTCTGTCACCAACGAGGAAGGATTTTGCGTTAACCTCGACTTGATGGAGGAAGAAAGAGAAATGACCATGGTCCGGAATGCGGAGTACAAATGTTGCAAGGCCAGATACTACAACTCGATGGTGAAACCTCGTTCCTTCATACCAAGAGTCTTAGTTCTCAAGAAATTAATCCTCGCCCTGAAGGATTCGTGAGAATGAAAGCTTGGACCAAATTGGGAAAAACCTTACCTCATAACAGAAGTAATGAAGTCCAACACGTACAAGATGCAAAATCCCGAAGGAAAGGTCTTACCCCATCCCTAGAATGTTGAGTATTTGAAGAGGTACTACTAATGACACTTTAGGGGCAGAAGTACTAAGGCTAAGGGCTTGATTTTATTTTACTTGAATCTTTTTACCCACCATTGCTTAGCCATGAAATAAAAATTTTTCAAATTTACTTTAAAAAGTTCCTCGCATTCTATTTCAAGTGAACATCAGTGGTAAAAAATCACTTTTACAAAAGGATGCTACACACTGCCTTGTTAAAAAAAAAATTCTCAAAACTCTAACTACTCTCATAGTCGTCGTCTTCCTCCTCACCCTCTGCATTGTCAGAGTCACAATCATCACCATCAACATCATTAGGTGCCTCATGTGGCACAAAGCCTGAATGATCAATATCAGGGAAAGTAGCAGAAATCTTCCCTTGAAGCTCCTCGTAGCCATCAATGAAGGCATCTGCAAGACCACTCTCTAAATCAACCTCAGCCTTGGCAGCCCTCTCATAAGCCAATTGTAGATCTGCCGCAACCCAAGAAACCCTCTCATGAGCTGCCTTCAAATCTGCCTCCGCTCTTAAGCGGATAGCCTCACCATCTGTCTCTCGAGCTTAGCGGCCCTCTCACAGGTCACTACAAGCTCTACCTCAAGCTTAGCGGTCTTCTCGCAGGTCACCACTAGTTCTGCTACGACCCTGATGCAAGCAGCCTCTTTGAGCGCGACCCTCTTACGGGTCGCCATAAGCTCAGCCTTAGAAGCCTTACCATTAGCTTCAAGTTCAACAATCCTCCTTCGAGTAGCAAGAAGCTCCTTTTTTACAGCATCATAAGCAAGCCTCTCCTCCCTGACAGTTGAGCTCAGCTGGCTAAACTGGACAACCCTCGAAAAAAGGCACACAGACGCAATTGAAACCTGAAGAAGATAAACGAATGTTAGTACATAAGGAGGGACTAAAGCAAGGGTGAAAACTGACCCCTACCTGAGCTAGACCTTCTAGAACAGTATCGATGATACCCTTAGTGCCCCGAGCACCAACCTTATTAATGTCTACTAGAAACACAAATCTCCTAAGTCGCTCCCTTACGATTCACACATCACCCAGCATGGAGCCAGTCTGAATGACTACCCCTATAAAAGTCCCTGCATGAGGAGTCGATGAATGGGGTAAGAGGTACGGCCGTCTGGGAAGTCCCTAGGGTAGAGGTCATCTTTGAAGGAGTCACTACTGGGGAAACATCACAAGAGGCACCACATGAGGCTTCATCTAAGAGGGGCTCGCCAGAACATTGTTCACCCTTGCAACCTACGTAGGAGGAGTCCTCCTAGTGGAATAACGGGACTCCACCACTATCCTATCCACTAAAAATGGGATAAAGTGCTATCATAAAGAAAGATTACGCAAAGAAAAAGGAATCCAAGGTGATTAGCATACCTTTTCTCTTCAGGGAGGAAACACCAGGCCTTGGAAAGGGGGCACCAACCCTAGCACTGCTAGTAATAAAGTCTCTAGCTCTACCCTCCTTGAGCATAAGAGCTCCAAATTCTTTCACAGGATGGGCCTTCACAACCTATAACTTTCCTTCTTAGTCCTTTGAAAGCACCGAGGAACCTAGAAGAAAGGTAATGTGAACAAGTTTGTGAAAAAGGCAAAGGAAAAAGAATAAAGAGCAGACATACCAATTCTCTTGGGAGTGTACCATTTTGGTGGTACCAAAAATCTATAATCCTCTAAAGCCCATTCTCCTCTAACAAACATGAAGCGAGCTTTCCAGCTATGGCAATTAGAACGCAATCCAGTAATGAATTTGCCTCCCCTCGAAGTGAAGTAGTACCAACTTCAATTGGGAGTAGGAGTCTCACTCAAAGTATAAGTTGCACAAAACTCTTCAAGAGAAGCATCCTTATGATGCACTTTTCTCCACAACGCTAAGAACCCTAGCAAAACTCTCCAACTGTTGGGCACTAGCCGCCCTGGCACAAGCGAAAAACAATGCAAAATGCAAAAAAAACATAGGAAGGTATTAGGAACCTCAGTCTAACCTCAAACACCTTTTCATAGATAGCAACGTCTCCAAAGGAGTCATCACAAGCAGACTCACCCATCTCAGCTCATCGACATAGCACCGTTAGGAGAATATTATAAGTGGAAATGATCTGCAGAATATCAGAGTCAGTATTAAGGGTACTAGATATGGTACTCACTTTTGATCAGTCGTCATCAAGAGTTATCTTTCCTCGATGTTTGCTATTGTGAGGGTGAGAAACTTTGTCCGGGCCACTACCAAGAGAACCTTGAGGGATTTGACTCCATGGAGTTCCACCTGAGTGAGCCATGTCATCCGTCGTTTTACTTGAATCATCACCGCCAAAAATACCTAGCAAGTTCTCCTCTGACACTCGTAAAGATCCATGTACGACGGCCTATTCAAGCCCGTTGTCGATAGATCATGCCCAACACCTGGAACACTTGCCCGATCGCACTTGATGCCTAACAGTGTTGTCCCAGGTGTATCGTCTGTGCCTGAAGTGGTAAGATCGCCATCTTGAGCTTGGGTTCCAACCTCGCCCCTAGTCGCCCTTGAGATGCCTCCTCCACAGTTAGCAGTCAACGACGCCCATGGCACCTTCCCTTCACCCGTCCTCGTTGCCTAGATGCGCCCTTGGAGCCTCACCTCTTAGGCCTACATGGAGAACATCATCGGAGCCCTCAAGCTCGCCCACACCACCATGGCACCTGATCTTGCCTTCGGCACCAACGTAGGGCACCTCGCCTTCTATGATCCCCTCTTCACCATCTTGGCTCACGAGGGTCCTAGCCTCTATGCCTGTGATGGCCCAAGCTTCGTCAATGCCTCCTTGGTCCACGGTAACCCCTGTCTCGCTGATTTCTCGGTCATTGTCTTCTTCTTCTTCGTCGATGACAATGGACTCTTGCACATCCTCTCCTTCGATCGACATAGCCCTCTGAACATTCCAGTCAAGGATCTAGTTCTTGGCTTTGTTCTTGAAGAATCTCATGAAGGAGCTCTCTCTTACACTTGTATGGAATGAAAATGAAAGGAAAAACTCCTATTTATGACCTAGGGCTCTTCTAGAATCCAAATGGAAAATAAAATGAAGAGTTTATACAATTGGAGATGTCCTAAATATCAGGAAGGAAAATGAGTTGTTAGTAAGGAGGGGTCTTCGTCAGCTAGGATCCAGGTTCAACCAAATGCCTTATTCTCCAAGTTTCATTGGACACGTGGGGATTGGAGTGCAAATGATGGGCCAGACCCAAAGGCCCAACTCATTTTATTAGCCCAGCTTGAATGAAGAGCCCAACTAGACGAGATCCAATGGGTCTAGCCCAAAAGACATCCACGTCTAGTCGGGCTCATCAGGGTTCGGGGAGCTATATCACTAAGAAGTAGGCAAGGTCATCCCAAGAGTCTCATCCACGCCACCTTGAAAAAAAGTCAACAACCACGTCATCCTTTGACTTGATCTTAAGGGAACCTCCGTAACTGCATCATCCGTTGAGAAGATAGCGCTAGCTCCACCAAAATAGACACTTAATTATTGAAAAGTGCCTTAGTCTGTTCGGACTTGTGAGAACCGATCATGCATTGCATACATATTATCATAATTATGTGGACTAATTACAATTATGTGAAATTAATTATTAGATAAAATTTTGTGTATGAAAATAGTATTGGGTTGATTTTAAAATCACTTGAGAAATTGGGGGAAGAAAAACATAATTATTGAAACACCTTTACATGTGTTGGCATATGGAAAGGGTGGGTTACTTTTAAAAAAATTCATGCATGTGTGTGTGTCCCACGTGTATGTGTGTGTCTTAAAGTGTAGAAGTGTGTGTGTGTGTAATGTAAAGAGTAAAGGGGTGTGTGTGTGTTTAATATAGAATTTAGTGTGTGTGTGTGTGCGCCTGGTTCTTTACTAGAACTGTGAGTGGGAGTGAACTAGAGGGGAAGGAGGAAAAATATTTGTTGGGGTGGCTCTTGAACTGTGAGCAAAAACCGAGAGAGAAGGAGAGTAAAAACAAAGGAAAGGAAGGTATGTATGATTAATTTTGGTATGTATGTATATGTGGAGGCTATTTTATTTTAAATTGGTGGTTGTTTTAATTTACTTTCATGGACTGTTTTGGTTAATTTTAATGGGGTGTTTTAGGTAATTTCAAAGCATATTTTGGTGAGTTTAAATTAAGTGTATTAAACATAATTAGTGGGTTATTTTGTGTTAAAATAATGGGCTGTTTTATTTTAAGTTCAAAATAGATTTTATTAAGGGTGTTACACAAAATTTAGGGGTTATTAAGAAGGGGTATTAAATGGGTACTCAACCGAGTGTACTAAAAGTGTAGAAATGATCATTTGAGATATTCGGGAAGCATTTAGTGGGCTAGGTTGAAAACGAAAAATTTTGGGAATGAAATGGATGGTTTAAAGGCTCAATTAGAGGCTGTTTTTCGTTGATTAAATGTGTATGTGAATTTAAGTGTAGCGGTTTTAAAAGAAAAGAGCGATAGAAGTTGGAAAAGGGTGTCGGTAACGCCGAAACCTTGATTTCTAAATATTATTATCACTTGTATGAATTTTAATCCAAATGACTTGAAATTTGCATGCTAAAATTTTAAATGATGCTTGATGTGATAATGTGACTTTCGAATGCAAATGAAAAGGATATCCGGTGCGAAATGTATGTAATGTCGAAAATGCAGTTTTTAGAATTCGGGGTCGAAATGTGTAAAAATGGACCCCGGTCAATGTGTTTGACCTACTTAATTGTAATTGTGATTAATGTGAGTGATTTTAAATATTTGGGGAGGAAATATGACCCTCAAATCTAATGTGCCAGTATGTGAGTGAACAGTGCGGTAACCGAGGTTACCGATACACTTTGGGTGCCTCATTTTACATGCATTAGTGTATGATTAACTATTAAATGTGATAAACATATTGATATTGTAATTACAAATGTGTTAGGTGTAACGGGCGAAATAGTTGGTGTTGGAACTAATACAATAACACCGGAAGGATCCACCAATAGAACCAAAGGGTTGTAGATCGGAATATTTAAGGTGGGTGTATATCTTTATATGTTTTAAAAATGCTATTATAAGAGGATGTTAGATGATAAAATTTAAAAGCAATTCTCAAGGATTACGTGCTATATGCTTATGTGATTGGATGATGCTTTATATTGTATATTATGGAATGTGGTGCATTGTTTGAGACAAGAGCGTCGATGCCTGATCACTGGACATGCAGTGGTGTGCTAGCATTATGGTGTTCCCGGGAGATTCGGGAGACACGGATCCATGTGGGATCGATTACCCGATGAAGGGTAGTATGGATGTGTTATGACTTGTGAATTCTTGAAATTTCATTGATGTGATTGTTTGATATGTGTATTTACATAGTATTTATCTACTTTTGTGTATTATTATCATTTTTATTTCATATACGACATGTATACTCACTGAGCGCGTGGTTTAGCTCACACCCCTATAGATTCTCATTTTCAGGTACAAGAGAGGAAGACATAGATCAGTCCACTGTCAAATCGGTTGAGTTTTGTACAACGTTAATATGATATTCTGTTGGTTATGTATTTAATTTTAAATGAGTAAATCATACTGGTTGAGGGACTGTATAATTATTTGTTATGTGGTATATTATGTTAAACGAAAGATTATTATAGCAGGATAATAGTATATATTTGTAAACAGACTCAACAGACATACTTTGTGATGTATGCTATGTGGGTGTGAGATTTTGTATTTGTTTATAACCTCGGAAACAAACAATTGATATAGGTATTATATATGGTACAGGTTATGTGACATGTTTGCCATCATGCTTATTGAATAAGGTGATGGGGTGGTATTGTTGCACATGTGGGGTTAATTAGCGTTTTATTAATCTAGATTATGTATATGTAAATAGGTGTATCAAAGACCTAGTCGCGTCTCATCTTTAGGAGACCGGGATGGGGTGTGACAGGAGGTACTAGAAATTATAAGTCCTGCTAATACTTGGAGGGCATCGAACACATCTGTTATCACTCTCATCTCTCTCTCATAGCTTGTACCTCTATTATTCTCCCCTGATCTCCTTACACTCTTCAAAGTAATAAAACACCAGACCATCTTAACCCTTTATAGCGGAGTAAGTCATGTCGACCGAACCACTCTACATCTTCGTTTTGCTTGTGTTACTCTCTTTTTACTTAATTACTACATCATTCATTAATTACTCGATAGGTAGTGCATAAAACCAATTTGTGCATCATCAAACACAATTTTTAAGTTAAGAGTTGTTATTTTTGAAAACATTGAAACTAACAATGATAGACAATATTTATGGTACGGGTAATGATGGAATACAATTCAAAAAGAATTTGAAATGTTTTAAAATGTGTACTTATTTTTTTTTTTTTTGAGGGGGAGGAAAGATGAGGACTTGAACCCTTAACCTTAAGAAGGCAAAGCCTTCACAAGGTAAGGAGTACCATTGGACCAAAGATTCATTGGCTTAAAATGTGTACTTATTGACAACTATTTGATGAAAAAGAGGACTTAATGGAGTATAAGTTTGGAGGTGATACTTAAAGTGAAATAAGTTCTGAAAAGAAGTATCCACATCTAAAAATTTAAAGCCCATAACCCGCCTATGGGCTGACCTATTGGGCAAAAAAAGCTAAATATAGGTCGAGCCTTATGGGCCCTTTTTTGGACTTGAAATAATCTTTTTTTTTTATGTAAAAATTACAAAAAAGATATATCAAATTAGCAAAATGAAATATTATTTGTTGGGCAAATGAGCTTCTTAATGGGCCATCCCATTGGGCATCGGGCCCAAAAAATTTGCCTAGACCCCACCCATCGTCCTATTGGGCTGCCCAAGGAGCTTTGAGCTTTTTTTGTGAAACCTAGGCCATAGTCTCATGTGATCGACACGTATTTCTCCTTTGATAGAGTACTTTAGGCAATTGCTTGAATAAGGTTCAACTGTTTTGTTTAAAGATTTTCTTAGATGAGATTAATTGTTAGAATCAAAACACAAAAATAATAAAAATAATAATTTAACAAATATTAACAAAAAAGAAGATTTTTATTAATTTGGAGAGAAAATTTGGTTATAGAGACTGATGAGACAACTTTGTTTACAACCCTAAGTCTTATTCTAAACTAACCTAAAAATTACACCTAATAACACCCAAATCGTGACTTTTTGTTGGCTTTGATGGTGTCCTCTTTATGTGATTGATGTCTTTTTTTAGAGGCACTTTTCATCAAAAAATTTATATCCCCATTTTTTAAATCATCATACTAAATAAAAAAGAGAGAAGACTAATGATGTAATATTTATCACATTTATCTTTTTATGCTTCTAACCAAACACCCACCCGTATGTTATTGGGACACCATTTTTTGACAAAAGTGGTGTGGCACATGAGTTGGACATGTCATGTCACTAATTCAAGCCAACAACTCTTTTTCAATTAAAAAAAATCACCCCACCCAAACCCCATATTTACTCTTTACCTCTTCCCGTAAGTCCTACTCCCAGACGTAACCTTCCTCCCTATCTTCAAGTCTTCGGTCTTCATTGCTTGAGTTGACGTTGGACATCACCGACTACGCCGTTCTTTTTCCTCGTCTTCATCTTCTTTGGCATTTCGATCCCTCTTCATATTCCTTCTTCTTTAGCAAGCCCTAGCTCTTTTCTTTTTCCCATTATCTTTTTCACCAAGGTGTCTACTATCCAACGCCACTTCAACTATCCAAATCAACGCCACCCCTTGAGTTGAAATCGTCACCGTTCATAGCCGAGATTTGGAAACACCGGAGTGCCCATTTCAACAAAGATTCAGGCAATCGACTCTATTGGGTGTTCAACCCTTTGATTTGTGGATGCAAATATTTTTTTGACCTGATTACTTGATTAAAATGGAGACCATGTTTTGTTTGCCTGAAATTTGGGTTTTTGTAGGAATCTCAAGATTGGCTTTCACTTACAAACTATTCGATACATTGTTTGTGTAGGAGTCTCTCTATTTCAAATCATGATTGACCCGGATCACCCAAGCATGTGATAGGTGTTACCTCGACCCTCGAAAGCATGTAAAGTTTTAAAGCATGTAAAAGTGTTAACACGATTTAGCGTAATGTAGTAGACCAACTCACATTATATGAATTATACAAGTATTAACACGATTTGTATAAACTCTAATATGGTACATGCATTACGGTCAAACTATAACATGTCTTGTAGCATAAATACAAACCACTCATATCAGAGTTGATTTTATTTATATTTTCTAGATACATCTCCTAAACTATATAAGAACATCTGTCAGTATACTACGTATAGACTTTTCCCTTTTTACATATCTAAAAAAAGGAAATAATATAGGGTGAACATCAACAGTTCAGTAGAGTAACTTAATTTCTAAGCAAATGAGTTTGAAAATAAATAACTTAGCATGATTGGGCAAAAACAACGAGCATTGGATACACATATATAAGCAAAAACATCATTTCATGCAAAACAATATCATTTAAGTAAAGCTGAACAGTAAAAGAGAATTTAGAAATATCTTGTATAGTGCTACACTAGTAGACAATTATCCTAATAGACTACACAAGGTCAATATGAACATACGATCTAACCTTTTGGAGGACTTGCACACCGAGGAAAATATGCTCCCTCATGAAAGTTTAGTACTCAAGTTTGCAGACCAATTAGGGCACTCAGGCATTTATGAAATTAATGAAAAACTCGTTCCGACCTCAACCTAGAATGTAAACTTTATGCTACTTGACCTAAGTGAACTAACATTTCATTCAAAAAGACCCGAGAGTTTCATTCAATGTGAATAATGTGGTCATTTCGATCAGTTGTGCGTCACCGTACTCAAAATCCTACTCTGGCTCTATATTCCAGGCCAATGTTCAAACACCCAATCATATTTCTAAACATGCTAAATATTTAAAAATAATGTAAAATATTGAAAAGGATCGCCTTATTCAGACTTGAGAATCCTACCAATCTCGCTATTTTTAATCTGAAATAAATAGCCAAAAAT
>CM042196.1:25648219-25666318 GCA_023539305.1 Ilex asprella
AAATAATGTTATTTTTGGCTAAAATTTCATACACATACTCAATTTAATTAATTAAAAGTGAATATAAAATTCATTTGGACAAAATAACCTGACAAACTGGGTCAAATTAACCCCAAAAGAAAAAATAGACATTTTACACCGCATATTGATCCGGGTATAGAATTGACCTCAATTTTACCGAGATCTCCGCATAGACGTTATGAAACTGTTGGCACTGACTTGAGGTTGTTTGGACCTTGGACACACACTCACTCTCCATCGGGGTGGACAGTGGTTCTTCCCTATCTTCATCTTCAACCTCTAGTTAAAACCCTAAGTTCAACTATTCCTCTAACCACCCTACTTCACTACCTAATATCTCCTTACTTAGTAACCCATTTCCCTATTTTCATAGTCTACTAACTCACCTCACACCCTATGTGGAACCCCATAGGTGAGACACTTCGAATTAAAGCCAAACCTTAGATTAAGTCAAAACTTCTCCAAACTTCAAACTCATTAAAACTCGAAAAACTTAAAATTAAAATCCATGCATATACAAAAATTAAAACATGAATTAACACCATAAATGGAATCCTAACATCCTAATTAATATAGGAACATACCCCTTCTTTCTCGAATTCAAGTCCTACAAAAATCAAAATTTTCAAAGCTTCACTTTTTGTTTCTAACTCCTCTCTCTCTCTATCACACACACACACACTTTGCAAGTTCTCCCCTTAAAGCGTACTTTCCTAGGTATCATAACAAGAACAAAGAAACTCTATCTTTTTTAATCTGCTTCCTGTCTCAATTCGGCTATAAGCCTTTTGTTTCGAGTGTTGTGTAATAAAACAATTCAATGTCCGGCCTTTGATCAAAAACTCCAACGTTGGGGTGAGAAATCATGGGGAGAATAATGATTAGATGCATTGGTAGTCCATGTTGTAAAGGATGCATGTTCACCCTTGGTCTACGCGGGTCCAACTAATGCGTGAAACACTTTGCTTGGGGAGTACGGTCGCAAGATCGAAACTCAAAAGAATTAACGGGGGCCTGCACAAGCGGTGGAGCATGTGGTTTAATTTGATACTTTTTTTATAACAATTTTGTAAATATCACCAAATCTGAAAATTGATTTTTAAATTATGTATTTTTTTTATAATTACATACATATGAAAACAAGCCCTAAAAAATTGTCGATTAAAATTTTAAAGTTCAAATTAGCATCTAATTTCATCTTTGAACCGCACTTCCACACCTTTGACTATTCGATACACGCTAATCCTATTTCGTTTGAATCCGTATCCCAACTCACTCTCTCGTCACTAGTCACACTATTACCCTGATCGAACACTAAACACCCACACCGTACACTTTGAATCATTTGATTCCTGGTCTAGCTGTCCGAACTCCGAACCCCTAATCACTCTTACACTTGTTATTATCGCAATCTTCGTTCTTTAAAAATTAGGTCGTTACATGCCTTGTGACATTTATTGTAAATTGTTATAAATTGATGGTGAGTTGCTGCCTGAGAAAAAATTTATTATAATTGATAGGGAGTTGATATGTAACTGTTTTGCCACTTTGTTGAGTTGCTTGATAAAATGAGAAGATACTTAGTTTATTGGCTTGTTGGAACATTTGCTGTTGGTATCTAACTCACCAATTGAATACTATTGCTCATCTCTCTTGATTATTTAACAACATATAAGTAGACATTCTTCCATTTTTTGGACTGTTTTTGGCTTCTTGTCAAATGGATTAAGCGCATGCCATACATTTAGATATGAATTAAAAAATTAACCAAGTGATCAAATAAGCAAATAATCAAACCACAACAATTACTTGATGGGTTGTATCACACAAATAAAGAGTTAGCGCAACGTGAAATCCAACCCTTAAGTTGTATTACAAATACCCTTAGTATCCAAAAATATTAGAAAAACATAACATGACACAAATGGACACAAAGTATTAACTACTGTAAAACCCGAGAAATTTTGGACTTTTTTCATAGAAAGGGCAAAATGGTCATTTTGCCACAATAATGTAAAATTGAAATACGTGTCCTATAGACCTCGTATGACACAACGGACTTTGCCGTTGGATTCGTATCGTGGAATGTAATCACCACGTCGAATTTCGTCGAATTCTGAGATAAGTTAGAATTTTGCACGTAGATCGAGGCGACTGGGTGGCAGATGACCTCACAGATGTCCCAAAAAGCGATAAACTCAAAATTTAATGATGAAAATTTTAAATAAAATTTAATCAAGCTTAACCCGTAATGTGATTAGTCGTTTCGGGGCAAAAACAGACCCGAAAATAGGGGCCGTGTGGTGCATTGTGAGCCAAGGGTTTTGAGAGTTTCTTGAAGGATCTAGAAGGTTCTAGAAGATTTTAAAATATTCCTAAGATATTCCACATTTTAGAATATTCTTTTAGAATATTCTATATTTTAGAATATTCCTTTAGAATATTTCACATTTTAGAATATTCCTCTAGAATATTCCTAAGAGTCTTGAATGTCTGTAAATAGGGGCCTTGGTTATGGAATTAGGAGGAAAACACATTAGTGACCTCCCAGAGAGAAGGCAAGTGAAGTTGGGAAAAAAAAGGAAGAAAGCTGAATTATCGGTTTCAAATAATAATTCTAAGGTACGGGGTGGTATGCAATATGTTCTATTTAAATCTCTTTGCAAAGAGTACTTCTTTGATTATCCTATGTTTACAAATCTCTTTGCAAAGAGTACTTCTTTGATTATCCTATGTTTGTAACCTCACACAATTATTCTTCGCAGCTGAGTTATCAGTTTCATTTTGTTCACAATTTTCTCTTTTTTTTTTCTTCGCAACTTTCTCCTTTAGATCATGTATACAACGCATCACGAACACACAATTATCCTTAGATTCTGTTGCCAAGTTTGTAACCTCACTAAAAACATCACACATTTTATCATACCGTTGTGCTTCAAGTGTGACACTCCAACATTTATAACTAATTTTAACCTTTGTGTGACATATTTTGGCATCCTTCCTCCATCTCCATACAATGTATTTATCCGAAAGTAAGTAAATCTTTCTACGAACTAACACTACCACTACATGCTTGCATAATATTTCTCTAAACCCAAACAAACAACAATTGCACTCTCACTTCACAATCCTTTTCATTGAAACAAACTTTGAAATTTGCACTTTTTCTTTTATCTTCAATCATGATATCCTCACATATGTTGTATTCAAAAATCAAGCCTTCCATTTGACCGAAGTCAGTCACAGTAGATCTTCCCGAACAATTTGCTTGGGAACTCCTTAAATTTTGAGATAGTGTAAACACTTTGAAATTTTTCTCCATATCATAATGTGTTACACAAGGGACTTTTGAAGAAAAAAGACTTACATACTTCCTGGTTCTCCTTTTCTACCTTATTTTTCAATGCATTTTCATATTGCTCGACAAATTGTTTTAAGGTAGTCTTAGAGTTGACATACCCATAAAATAATAAATTCATACTCTCACTTCGTTGTGTGATAGACATTACCACCCAAAAATATATATTTCACAAAGATCGGTACCCAATGATGCCTATCATTGTACAACCCATTCAACCAATCATTGTTATGTAGCATGTACTCAATCATTCAATTCTAGGTTTCTTCAAATTTAGTACAACTTAATGAAATATAAACAAAAATTTGATGGATTCATATTGCTTATAACCTCTCAACTTCTCAGGCAATTTCTTCATGATGGGCTATAGACAACACTGATGCCTAACATTAGGGAAGACAACCTTAACTGTTTTTTGCATGGCCTTGTATTGGTTAGTAATTATGGCACAGTAGAGCTTTCCAAGACATTCATGCAAACTATGCTTGAAACAACCAAGTAAATGTTTACCTATTTTCACTAGAGATCAAACCACATCCAAGCAAAGTTGACTGCCTGTGATGATTAACTCCTACAAATGGAGTAAAGGGCATGCCATACTTATTTGTCAACTATTTTGTATCAAATGTACTAACACCACCAAACTCCTCATATGCAGCCCTACTCCTTGCATCAGTCCAAAACATATCTTTAATTGATCCTCATCATCCAATCCATAAAGAAGTATGCATTTTCATCTTGCATATTTAAGAATTAATTTTGAATTTCAGAAGCATCTCCTTCCTTGAGTCGTAACCGCCTTATTTTCTCAATGTAGTTTCTACAATCCTTCTATATAAAAAGGAGATATTCTCATGCCTCCTACTTCAGCCATGAACAAATTGAAATTTTTATTTAATCTAACCCCTGCATTATCGTTCAATTCAAACTTCATTTTCACATGTTATTTCATCACTCGGTTGCATCAAAAGAAACAAGCTTTGCTCGAAGGAACTTGTTGGAATGAAAATCTCGAGAGCCGTTGACAACGTGTATGCATCGAACATTAAAAATTTTTCTTTAAAATCCTACAAGGTGGAATTAGAGTTTACCTTTGAGATCTCTTGGGACTGATCTCATCTCAACACGAACGCATAACAGAACAACGACCACAACTCAACAAACCTCGCGGCCTTCTGTCGTATATCCCCCAACTTCAGAATTCGGATGTAGTGTGGACTGCCAAGACCTCCAAATCCTTGCTATCTCTTTCAGTCTCTCCAAAAAAAGTGAGTAAAGAATAGATACTAAAATCGAGAATCTAGATGTCTATATATAGACTATGATAGAAACCCTAAGGAGAAATAAGGACTGGACTCCCAATGGGCTTATGATTCCTATTTTTAGCCCAGAACAAATATCTTGCATCCTATTAATAATAAGTCAGTCCATTAAAGACTTATTATTGATCTCTTAAGTCTTATCTCAAAATTATATTCGAGCTTCTTATTATTATATGCTTAATAATCTTCCCACGTTTAAGATTACAAATGTCCATCAATTAAATAAAATCACTGATAATTATATTTAATTGACTTCTTTTATTCCTTAAGACCTTACCACTCAACTTATTTGTCATGTTGGATAATTAAATCCACATACAGGGTTTGACATGGACAAAACTTATAAACTTTCTCAAAAGGACATCATTAATCCATTTAAATATTAAGACGTGGTTTCCTTTAATGTTTAATTTTCACCATACAAATAACATCGTCTCTCAATTCATCGAGCTTATTGATCCAATATGAATCTCACTCTTTGATGAATTAAAGTGACAAACATTATATGCACGTGACAATTAAATGTTTAGGAATTAAGAACATAAACAATCATAATAATCATGAGGTATTTATTATCTTATTAAATCAGTAAAAGATAATAACCTAAACATAGAGTATGTTCAATACACAAAGTATACTAGTACAATAATTGAAAACATCAAACAATCTTCTACAGTGAGGAAAGACTATGTCAAAATATTACATTATAATCATACCGATGACGTGTCCAATTTCATATACGATTGTGAATATATACTCATATTATACAAAGATCCGATAATCTGGTCTTCTGTACACAAACCGAATTCTACAATCCAGATTATCTACAATGAAAAATATTAGACACACATGCATATCATATATAAAATATAATACAAATATTTTGCCCATATAAATTCTCAATAAAATAAAAAGAATAATATTTTATTAATTAAGAAAACAAATTTCACTACAAAAAGTAAACTTTTAGTATACTACTCTATCAAAACCTCATGATTATGATCAAGCATCATAGTGTTCAATCACCACTTTTCATTTGGGCATAAATTGCTGAGACCTTAACATTGCAATTTATTTTTATGTTTGGATGCGGTTTCAAAGGATTTTTGGAAGTGCACGATGATTTTCTTGATTGAGAAACAGCAATCATCATATATTTTAACTCACCGTCGTCTTTTTTTTTTGATGATCTTATCTTAACTGAAAACCCTCATGCTTGCCATAACCGAGTAATAGTCAAACAACTCTTTGTAACTTTCAAACATCATCCTAACCTTAGGCTTTTCCATTTCATTGTCTACATTGACTACACTCTCCATTTCAATCCCAATATTTTCTTCAATCATTTGCAAACTAGTTGAAGATTCTTCTTTCATTTTGGTACAATTTAACCCTTACAACAACCTTGTCAATTATTGAGAGATTTCTCCAAAGCAAAATACGACTGAAACATCAAAATAAACGAAATATATTTACACTCCAAAATCACCCAACAAACATAAATAAATAGAAAATTAATAGCCTTGCTGAATGAACTAAAATTGAGTTCGAGTGATGTACTTTACAGGTGTGGCACCATTTCTAGAATTGGTTCCTATTGTGATTTTACTATATCCAGTCAGAGATTGGAGGATAAACAGTTGAACTCATAAACAAAGTCCAAATACTGTGGCGGTGAAAGCAATGTCCGAAACAGAGAGACCTCCACATAGACAATTTGTCAAACAACTTGTAATTGAAGTCGATAGGGGGAATCTTTTATTGAAGTGGGCACTCCTACGTTTCCCAAACTCAATTATGGTTAGACGTCGATTTCAACTCATTGGGTGGCGTCAATTTTGGCCATTGAAGTGGTGCTGAACGGTAGGCACTCCAAGCGAAGAGAAGAGAGCTAGGCCTTGCGGGATAGGAAGGAATACAAAGAGGGATAGAAAAAACAGATGAAGATTAAGACAAGGAGGAAGAACGGCTCCGTCGGCGATGGCTGACATCGACTTAGGCGATAAATACCAACGACTTGAAAAGGAAGAGAAAGAGTAAATATTGGGTTTGGATGAACTGATTTTTTTTTATTATTCAAAAAAAGTTGTTGACTTGAGTTAGAGCATCTCCAACAGTTGGATGCTATAAATGTACAAAATAGCTAAAATTTAGCTAATCAAAGCCAAAATTCATCTCCAACAGATACTCTTCATATTATCTAAAATACATTTTTGCTACAGTGACACTCTAATTATAGAGTGTAACTGTAGCAATATGTAAACATTTATATATATTATTTTCTCTCTCTTCCTCTCCTTTCTTCCATTATCTCTCTTTCTCCCTTTCATTATTTCTAAAAAAAATAATATAAAAGGAATGAGAAATACTATTTAAAAGGAGTAGTTAAAAATATAGAAAAATCTGTTGGAATGTGTATTGAAAAATTGAGTAGTTAAAATAGAAAAAGTGACTTTTTGAGTAGCTAAAATACAAATTGTTGTTAGAGATACTCTTAGTCATGTAGGGTATTTCTGAGGTTCACCTCAGAACATCTCTAATTCTTATTTTTTTTTAAACTCAAAATTTAAATTTAAGTAAAAAATTTTTAAATTTTTTTTTTAATATTAGATTCATACTTATATCAAATCAAGGGATATTTATTTTTTTATTCAAATTAAGGAAGATTTCACCCTCCTTTAAAAATTTAATTATCATATTTTATTTATTTTTAAATTAAAATTAAAATTTCTCTTTTTTAAATTTGAGTTTATATGTTGCAACGTTAACACGGTCTTTTTGCGGGTCAAGTTCCAACCATTATTTTGGGCGGGAACACCAACCTGTAATTGTACAAACAAACACACCCCCATATTTTATTGGCTCATTTACGCCAAAATCATTCTGCACATCAACTCTCTCCAGTAAATTCCTTCCAAATCCTAACCCTGATTTCTTCAATTCCCATTTCCCCAACTTGTTTCTAACTCTAGGGTTTTTCGTGATTTTCAAGGAAGATAATGGGCAAGTCGACTTCGCGGCCTTGGAACAGCTCAAGAACCCGGACCTCCACATCATCTTGGTCTGTACAACGAATTTATTCCACATGATTAGGGAAGTTGTGCCGTTGTGGATTGTCCTACTAAATTTACTCTCAAAGACTTGATAAAAGCCTGACTCGGATACGGCTGAGTTGCTCCTTAGTGCGATACTCAACCTTGGTCTTCACAGGTACTTCCTTTCCTCTATTTGTATGGTAATGGTGTTTTATGATTCGTTTGATTGTCATGAAAATGATGCAAGAAAAACAAAGAACTTGATCAACTTGTGTGATAGATGTGTTAAACAATCCTCTACTTTAAAAGCTTTAAGTTGTTATAGAGAGTGCAACTTAAGTATTTATCCCTCGTTGTTAGATATTTGGATCTGACACATGAAAATCTTTTAATAATTGAGCTGGCGGTGAGATTCAAACGTAGAATCTCTTGTTACAATGTTAAATAACTATCTACTCTAAATTTTTTAAACTTGCGTATCTATACTTCAACAGATATTCGTGGCTTTGATGGGATGGTTCCAATTTAGAAACATGATTGTAGCATGTTTTTCTTAAATTTAATGATTATTTTTATTTACATAATATAATGAAGAGAAGGAACAATCACATGTTGTTTTCCACATTTACTTTTACTTTAATCATGAGAATAATTCACACATTTTTCCAAAATACATGATCTCAAAAGAATATTGACAATTAACAGATTTAACTTGTGATAGAAATAGATGACGTGATAGAAATAGGCGGAAAAAATATGTGGGGATCAAATTCAAAGTGCTAGCTATCTTATTAGAAAGATATGTGTGTGTGTGTGTGTGTGTGTGTGTGCGTGTATAAATATTGGCATCGATGGGGTTGATGTTTGTTAAGTGTTGTGATAGTTTTGGACCAATCTTTTTGCTGTAATGCTTGAACAAGTCTTCTTAGATGGTTTGTTGAACAATTGTTTGGTATATAACAGAAGCCTTCCAATTATAGTTATCATTTCTCGTTATTAGTGAGATAGTTTGTCTTGATTTCATAACATGGTTCATTTCAAACCTGGCTATTCATGAATATTGAACCCATCCACTAGATTTTAGTTCACATATTGCATGTGGAAATCATGTTAATGTATGCTTGGATTAGATTATTGATATTTCTTATTTGTTTTATGCTTCTTTATGTGTGTAAGCACGTCCTGATACATGTCACAGTTGTACTAAATAAGTAGCTGCCATTATCCGATTTTTCCACCATTGTTCACTTTGTTGTTTGTCCAGCCTGGCATGGATAGGTTGACAATTGGAAGATATTGCTGCCATTTTGTCCAAACAAGTAAACAATTGCTAAAATATTGAATGTATTCAAGCATGTAATGCTTGTGAACAATGAATAACCTTGAGTTAGTCAATGCTTTTGCAGTATGCTCATTCTCTCGAGTTATCCTTTTGATTTTGAAATCTTACGAGAACTATTTTTCAGCTAATTATGTTTAGTAGTTTTTTGGTTTGTGACAGCTGTTGGGTCATTATATTCATCACTTATCTTGTTGGGTTACATATTTCATAATTCTAGGAACTCTATTTGTATTTTTCTGCAAAATACTGCTATATATCTCGGCTCTTTTCTCCTCTATTTAGAACCAGTATTTTGTGTTGCAAGACTTTCGATGTTCTATTAGTAAATTAAACTTTCTCTCTTAGGTTAGCTATTCAGATAAGTTGCTACATATCATGTCTTGATTCAATCAACATTCTAGGTGTTTTTGCCTTTTTCTCCCAAGATTCCAAGAGTGCAGAGTTTGCCTTAGTACAAAGTGTGCAAGAAAATGCAAATTTTCGGACTCAAATTGTTCAATCACTGGATAAACTTCAGATACTAATTGGGCTGCTGTGATTATAATATTTTTGAGGTATCTTTTGAATGGCATGGTTTGGGTGTCTGAAAACTAAAGGTGCTAAACATAATGCACAAATTTGTTTTCTTTTGTCCAGCTACTTGGAAGGTTTTTCGTTTTCTTTATATGTTGTCGTGTGCAGCCTTTGCAGTAGCTTTGATTCCTCATATTATAGACTGCCGAATGTGAGCCCTACTATATAGTACTTCTTTCCTCCTATTTTTTCCACCCCCCAGCTAAAACCAAAAAGAAGACTCACTTGTATCCTAGTTATTGGGTCATTTATCACCCATTTTATATTGCAATGCAATTTTTGATGTTATACTGGCTAGAGAGTTTCCTATATCTTTGGTAACATCAGATCACACCATCCCCTCCCATTATCTTTTCACACTAAAGTTTACTTCTTTATTTTCCTTGTGACATTGATATTCTTTCATTCAATCATAATTTAATCCTATTATATTATAATATCTTTTAATATGATACCAAAAAGTTTTGACATTGTAGATTTTAAAACAAACAATTCTTTTTCCATGGAGAGAAAATTAAAATAAAAAAGCATTGAAGACCTTTTGGTGGTTTTCTCGGTATCAAATTTTGCATTTGCACATGATTAGCATGCATCCAATTCATGTCTATTGCACATGAGTTAAAAAAATGTGCACTTAGAATGATTCCTGTGAACACCTAAGATCATAATGCTTTTGCTTACTCTAATTATTCCAGTAGCTACTGGTCTCTCAATCCCAATATATATCATCTTGGATGAATTCTGGCAGCCAGTGGGAAGTTGAAATGTAGGTTGGGTCAGGATCCTACAACACAGAGAGAAAGAGTTAGAGGGGTGCCAACACCCATCTGATGCTTGAATGTGAGTGAGAAAGGAAATACGAGGTTCTGTTTTGCAGTGAGAACTAGGTGTGAGGTCCTTGAAGCATACTTGGTGCTTGGGTACATGGACAATTTATACCAAGGTTCTTCTGACGTTTGAAAGTTTTGATTGGATGTTTTTCCATAAGGTTATCTACCTTTAGAGATGGAACCCTACTTCATTGGCTCCTTTAGACCTTGCCTGTCATTTGAATAGTGGCTTGTCCCTTCAAGGAATGTCCTGGCTCATGGCAAGTGGTGTAACAATAGGGAACCCTTCTCATTGGCCTCTGGAGAGGTATGGTTGTGCATGACAAAACCACTTTTGGGTGAGTCGACCTCTGTCCTGCACCATTTAACTGGTTCGGTTCGAGCCCATAATGGCAATTCCATTTGGGGGATGTTCTCAATCATATGGAAAGTTTTGCTTGGAACTTGGTGCAGTCACGTGTACGGACGACGGTTGTGGGGAAACTTAAAAGGTGTCTTGTCACTTGATTGACTGATGGTAGTAGGGCATATGCAAAATTAAGGCCGAGTGGACCCACCCAACCTTAGCTTGATTAGTATATTGATGAAAAATGGCTTGGTCTCGGGATCTTGAGGACATTCGATGGATGCCTTTTGTTCGGCGGGCCATCCCTTGGTGCTTCTCAAGGGCATTTAGTGCTCCTGACACCTATGCTAGATATCACGCTCTGATTTGGCTGTCGAATAACATCTTTTCACATCCATATTATATCCATTATTGTTTAATACAAAAAAACATGTTCGTTTCATGTTTGTGTTTAATACAACAACGTGTGAATCATGACTTGAGAACGATAAACACTTGAGTTGAGATGGAAGACAAGAGGTTTAAGTATCTCAGAAACGATACGAAGATAGAGCAGAAATTATTTTAGTAGGGTTGATGAAGATTAGAGAGGTGATATGTACAAGATTGACCAGGAGTATGAGAGATTTTGACTCTTTTATTAGGGAGATAGGACTTAAGGATCCACCGTTAGGGGATGATATGTTCACTTGGTCAAACTTCTCTAGCAAGATTAGTGTCTGATCATTGTCCTATTTTGCTTGATTCATCTCAAGTTATGTGGGGTCCATGTTCTTTTAGATTTGAGAATATGTGGTTAAAACACAATTCTTTTAGATGTCTTTTTAAGGAATGGTGGGAAGAGGGGGCTTTCAGGGATGGGAGAGATTTTGGTTTATGAAAAAATTGGAGTTTGTAAAATAGAAAGTGAAGAGATAGCATAATGAAGTGTTTAGGGATATTAGAATTCAAAAAAATCTCATTATGAATAGAATAGGAGAGATTGATAAAATTGAAAGAAATGGAGATTTAGATGGAAACTTAAGAAGAGAAAGATGGCAGTTAAGGAACAAGTTTAAAGAGGTGGTATTGAAGGAAGAAATTAGTTGGAGACAAAAGGTGAGAGTGAAGTAGATGAATGAGGGAATAATAATTCAAAGTTGTTTCATAGAGTTGCTAATGGAAGAAGGAAAAAAAAGTTTATTGATAAGATGAAAATAGACAAAGAGTTGATTATAGAAGATGAAGGGATGATATAAGGTAAGAGTGGAGTTTTTCACGCAGTTGTATTCATTTCTAGTGGGTGAGAAATCGATATTAGAGGGGTTGGAGTGGAGTCCTATTGACGCAAATAAAGCTAGGTGGTTGGAAAGGTCAAGGAGGAACTAAGAAGGGCTATTTTTGAGTGTGGGCGTGATAAGACACCTGGTCTTGATGGATTCACTTTAGCTATTTACCAGGATTGCTAGGATATAATTAAAGAGGATTTAATGAAAATTTTTAATGAGTTTTTCAGGAATGGTTTGGTTAATGCAATTAACAATTCTACTTTTATTTGTTTAATCTCGAAGAAAGAAAAGTCCATGAAAATTTAGGACTTTTGGCCAATAAGTTTGGTGTCTGGCCTTTACAAAATCATTGCTAAAGTTTATCCTTAAGGTTAAAAGAGTTCATCAATGATACTATTTTTGAGTGTCAAAGGGTTTTTATTAAGGATAGACAAATTCTTGATGCGG
Source organism: Ilex asprella (assembly GCA_023539305.1). NCBI lineage: Eukaryota > Viridiplantae > Streptophyta > Magnoliopsida > Aquifoliales > Aquifoliaceae > Ilex > Ilex asprella. The sequence goes on from CM042196.1 coordinate 25,660,762, forward strand.
CTCTTGCAACAAATGACGTGGGAGAGGAATAGAGATAGAGGAATAAAGAGGGCTTTGTTTTTAAAATAGGGAAGTTCATTCGATAGGAGGTATAGGATGGAACTGAATCCGCTTCGTGAGGGTATTGTTCGCATGACTAAAAGAAGTTTAACTAATTGACGGCATGCTAAGGAGTAGGAAAAGGCACGTACGCGGGAAATTAATCGAAGTACGCTGCTGGCTTCTTATTGATTTTGAGAAAGCATATGATCATGTGGGTTGGAGTTTTTTGGATTATGTTATTACGGAACTGAAAGGATATGGTGGGAGGTGGAGAAAATGGATCCATGGTTGTTTGCACTCTATGAACTTTTCAATTATGGTGAATGGAAAGTCTATGGGTAGATTTAAGACTTTTAGAGGATTGAGGCAAGGAGATCCTTTATCTCATTTTCTCTTTACTTTAGTTGCATATGGGTTGAGTAGGTTAGTGAGGAAGACTGAGTTTGTAATCTTATGGAAGGTTTTAGTGTGGGAAGGGATAGAATTTTGGTCTCTCATTTGTAGTTTGTTGACGATACCATATTTTTTTCTGTGAGAAGAGGACCAACTTTTAAATTTTAAGAATATTGTTGAGGTCTTGACCCAAAAAAAAAAAAAAAGAATATTGTTGAGGTCTTTAGATTAGTCTCTGGAATGAATGTGAATATGGAGAAAAGTGTCCTTGTGGGCATTAAATCAAATTATGATAAAATCAATAGAATGATTGGACTTTTGGGATGCAAGATAGGAGAGTGGCCTATAAAGTATCTAGGGTTATTGTTTGGTGGGAATCCTTTGTCATTATCATTGTGGGACCTTGTAGTTGAGAGAGTGAGGAAAAAAACTCGTTGGGTGGAAGAAGGCTTACATATCAAAAGGGTGAAGGTTAACTCTTGTTTAGTTAGTTTTGTCTAGTATTCCCACATACTCTTTATGTTTATTTAAAATATTGGAGCAAGTAGCTATGACACTTAAAAAAATGATGACAGATTTTTTGTGGGAGCGTAGCAAGGAGGGGAGGAAAGATCACTTGATTAGTTGGGAGGTGATTTCTAGATTTAGGGATGGTGGTGGTTTGTCAATTGGTAATGTGAATGCGAGAAATATTGCTTTGGTGAGCAAGTGGCTTTGGAGATTTCCCTTGTAGTAAATTTTCTATGGCATTTAGTTATGAAGAACAAATATGGGTTACAAGTCAATAGATGAGATTCTAATAAGGTTGAGAGAGGTAGTTTTCGTTGGCCATAAAAATTCATTTTTCAGGATTGATGAGGTTGAGGTTTTTCTAAAATGTAAAGGTTACAGTGGGTAATGGAGAAAAAGTTCACTTTTGGGAGGATATTTGGATGGAGGAGTCTTCACTTTCATGTTTGTATCATCAACTATTAGTCTTCTTCTCATGGATCTTCCATTGCATCTATGATTAGGTCATACCATTACCCGTACTCTTGAGACTTTGGTTTTCGTAGGAATCTTGATGATAGAGACATTATCAATTTGATTTATGTTCTTGTTATTCTTAATAACGTCACTATTAATCAGGATTCTAGTGACACAAGACAACGGTTAAATGAGTCTTTTGGAGTTTTCTCATGTAAAGTTGATTCTTTGTTGGAAGAAAATCCTTATTCTTTGTTTGCCCCTACTTTAAACTTCTAAGGTGCTCATTAAACTACAAGCCTTTGCATGGACGGTAGCACATGGTAAGATTATACTATTCAAAAGAGGAGGCCTCATACTGTTTGTCACTCTAATGGTGTGTGATGTGGAGAGTATTGATCATTTATTTTTATATTGTCCGATTGCTTTGACATTATGGCATATGTTGTTTCGAGTGGCAGGGTTGAGCTAGGTGATTCCAGCATATTCATTGTTTGTTGAAGATGTCAAACATTTTGGAAGATTTGATAAATGTGTTATTCTTTGGAAGTGTGCTGTCATGGTTAAGTTTTGGGTTATATGGAAGGGAACAAAATACAATAATTTTTGAAGATCGGAGTGAAAGTGTGGAGGGATTATGGGAACGTAGTCATTTTTTTAGCATCTATTTGGGCTTCAGTGACAAAGGAGTACAAAGGAATTTCGATTTTTGCTATTTTAGTGGGATGGAGAGTTTCCTTTGATTTATAGGTTTATTGTTTCATTGTGTATTTCATTTTTGTAGTTGGATTCTTTGTCCAACTGTATCCCATATTTTATTTATTAATAAAATAGTTTGATTCCTATCAGAAAAAAAAATAAAAAATTCTATCCATTATTCATAGATAGGAGAGTACAATGTTCAGATAATGAAGTTAAGATTTCACTTTCCCAATAGAGTTCATACCACTTATGATGGCTTAATTTTGTTTTGAGATTCGATGAACAATTTTTTTGTATCAAATTCAGTTACGAAGTAGAGAACATACCTTAGCACCACCGTTGGGTTGTTACATTGTAACTTGACCGTCATATTTTCAAGTAACATAAATAATTTGTATCCATAATAATCGGAAGTTCATGCGCTAGATTAAAACTTTTTAAATTCCAGTGTTTTGAAAAGTTCGCCTAGGCGAGAAGTGAGGCGAAGCAAAGGTATCTCATTTTGAACACCCCAGGCCAAGCGAACGTGATTGAAGAGAGAAAAAAGCGATAAAAGCGAGCGCCTTTTCCTTAAGCAAAAGCGAGCGCCTTTCGCTTAGTCATGCGAGGCGAAATAGTATTTTATTTTTATTATGGACTGTTGGATTGTTTTATTTTTATTGTGGACTATTGGATTGGGGCAATTGAAAAAAAAATTATAAGATGCCAATACACCTAATTACCCCCTTATCCCATAAATATAAAACCCAACCCCTAATTTTTAGGATCAGACCATCGCTGTTGTTCCTTCCTTTCACGATTGCTGTTGCTCCTTCCTCAAGCGATCGCTGCTGCTCCTTCCTCATGTGATCGCTGCTGCTGTGCTATTCCTTGCTCGCTGGTCAGGGACAAGATTACTACTATTTCTCCTTCCTTGTTGGTCTAGGTTTGACTCCTCTTTTTCTTCTCTCTTCTGTATCTCTTCTTCCTCGTTGATTCTGTTTTTTTTTCTGCTTCTGCTTCTTCTTCTTTCATCTTCTTTTTTGTTTTGGTTCTTTTTCAGTCTACTGCTTCTTTTTTTTTCTTTTCTTATGTTTTTTGCTTCTGATTTTTATGATGATTCTGATTTTCTGATTTTGATTCTAATTTTCAACTAATGATTTTGATTTTAATGCTGCTGATTTTAATTCTGATTTTTGATTTTAATGCCTCTGATTCTGAGTAGTTAATTTTGCTGATAGTGCTGTAATACTGATAGTGTTGATTTTGCTAAATGCTGATGTTCTGATTTTTTGCTAATAGTGCTGATTTTGTTGAATGCTAATTTCCTGTACTGTTTTGTTTCTTTGATTGTAGTGTGATAGTGATGTAATGCTGAATGTTAAATGCTGAATGCTGATGTGCTATTTTTTGTTGATAATGCTTAGATGTTTAAAAGTAATTAAACTAAAATATTTATTTGTTTTTTAACTGTTCGCTTCGCTTCAGTAAAGCATTTCGCTTTTTGCCTAGGCGTTAGGAGCATTCGTCGCTTCGATTCGCTTTACACCTTAAATAACATTGTTAAATCCTATTCCATTGACCCTCCATCCATTACTTGGGTCTTTTGTTGTGAATACATTTATGACGAACTGTAGAAATGAGAGGCAAGAAAAGGTTGAATCTTGCAAAGTTATGTCACTGTGGCTTTTCACGGTATAAACAATCATGATTTGGCTTTTTGCAAATTCTACATCTTTTTCATTTGGCTGGTTCTGGTTTCATCTATGCTCCTTATGTTCTTGCTCGATTGCTGATGATACCGAAGAGAGAGAAGATCCTTTAGCCACTTCTACTTTTTCTTTCCCCTTTTAGGTGCCTGTAATGGACTCCTTGTGCTTCCTTTTTCTTTGCTAATGGAATTTTCCATTCTATAGCTTGTTTATGGTTGCAAGAAGTGTAGGGTCAGCTCGGACCCTTTTTACTTATTGAGTCTAGGCACATGTTGACAAGGTCTACAACTATAGGTGTCTGCCTGGATCCCTTTTAACCTATTGAGTAAGACTTGTTACTTTATTGTAACTAATTCCCTTTTGTGTGTGCCATAAGCGCACTTGTTACATCTAATTATGTTTTCTTGGATATGCAGAGGAGTCTGACTTTATTGCACGTCAATAAAATAACATTTGCTAAGCTAGTATGCAATCCTTAGTGGTCTCTCTATCCTTGCCATTCAATATGGGTTATATGCCTCTAAAAATAAGATTATATCTGCCCAAAAGTGGAGTGATATAACATTCTTTCATGTTAACCGCTCCAGCCTGCAAGGAGTGGACCAGTTGATGCCCTGCAATCAACTTTTTAACCAGCCTAAAAGGTAAAAAATAGACTTGTTCAATACTTGAGTTTCCCTTTCTGCAATAAAACCATTTGGTTTATGTTTGAGTTATTGCAAGGGATAAAGCTTTTGTGAGGTCTTATTGTTTGTTACGTAGTTTTTTGTTTTTAGGCAAAGAGTAGTGTAGATTCGGATTTCCCATTTACACAAGATGGAGGAGCAGGCCCAGTTAGTCATGGATGTAAGTAGACCTAATTTCATACTTCAACCTCAAGCTTAGTTTTAAATTCTGATTGGCAGTTGGATGATTGGAGAACATAGAAAGGGACATATTACATCTTGTTAGGGCTGGCATGCCCCTCTTTAATCATTGAAGTGGTTGTAACCAACGCATAACTCTGGGCGATTTTGCTTTGTATTATTGTGGTTTCTTTTCTTCATTCAACTGTCTGCATCATTAATACGTGTTGCCTATGTATTAATTTGATTAGCGACATGAATTTGCGCCAAAGATGCTGATAAGTTGCATGGACCCCCTAACCCATGTCCAAATGTCGAAAGCTGAGGATGAAATGAACAATTGACATGAAATTAGGAAGGAATCACAAGTTTGGCCAGAATTTGTTTGCTTGTTGGGGCTTGCAGAGTGGGTAAACTTGGGTATTCATTCCTTCTAAGTTATTGGTTCTTTTCTTGCCTGCCTTGCTTTCTTTTGCGTCTGCTTTCAGTTGGCTTGTAAGTTTTGTAGGGGTTTTGGATCCTGTAAAACCAAATTTCACTCTAATTAATTATTTTACTCAAGAGGACAAAGGGCAAGATCCAGAGTTTTGGGGATATCTGTCACCTGAAGAAGCTAAAACTTCGATTAGGAATCAATCTAGTTTACGGCTTCTGAATTTTACATTTTAAGACTTGGCAATGGGATCAGTATGAAGTTAGGAGATGTGATAAGAGTCCATGACGTTGAACAGACAAACCTTATCCTATTTAATGTCAAACAGGAATATTAGAGAAGTCTTATCCAATGGGACAGAGGGGTCCGACCTTTTACACGCACATGCTAACAAAATTCACCCATATGTCATTGAATGAGTCACAAATTAATCAATACTTTTTAGCAAATTAGCCAGTTTTTTTTTTTTTTTGGGGGGGGGGGGG
>CM042196.1:25666718-25709222 GCA_023539305.1 Ilex asprella
ACGTGTATATATATATATGTATATATTTATATCATGATGGTCTCACCTGCCGCCTAACGGCGGCTGTTAGAACACGTCCATCGCCCACCTTTCTGTTTGGCGTTCTTGAATTGAATTTCTCAACCTCCCTCTCTCTCTCTGATTTCTTCAAACCCAAAACAAAAATCATCGTTTTTCTTCCAAGTAATTAATCGGGTCAAAACCCAGCAATTATATATCATTTACAAATTCATGTTATTGTTTTTGTTTTAATTTGAACATTTGTATAATCAGCAACAAACTGAAACTATTTCGTTCTCCTTTCATTTTCTCATTCATTCGCTCCAAAACAGAGGCTTACCTGCCTGCCTTGCATTGGATTTTGCTTTTGATTTCCTACAATCATCGTCTCTGATATCGATTACTTCTCTAACCAGCAGTGGTTCATGGCAGTCTCACCACAGGCTTTCCCTCCAAGAAAGCGCCGGCCTTCTGCGGGGTCGTTCCTATCGCCCAACTTCTCCGACCAAAAACTGCTTCAATCTCTCTTGTTTCTCGCTCAAGAAATCTCATCTCGACAGCCCATCCCATTTATTCTCAAGAAACAATCATCTTCAATCCTTCGCAAAACCAAGCTACTGGCCGTCCTATTTGAAGAATTTCTCCGCAATAATCTTGTAACTGGATGTATTCCACCTTCGGCCATATTATGCTTCGATGAATTGTACATAGTTCTGCAACGAATCAAGACTTCCATCGAAGATTGCTCCAACGGAAGCAAGATGTGGCTTCTCATGCAAAATGAACTGATCGCCAACACTTTTCACGAGCTCACCGTCGAGTTGTCGACTCTTCTAGATATTTTTCCAGTCAAAGAATTGAATTTAAGCCAAGATGTTGAAGAATTAGTTGCCTTGATCAGAAAGCAGTGCGTCGACACAAAGGGTAATTATATAGATCAAGTTGATAATATTCTTAGAGATGAGGTTTTGAAAATGCTGGACAGAATCAAGAGCGAGATTGTTCCAGAACATTCCAAGCTCGCGGAAATTTTTGATAAATTACATTTACGCGATACGACCAGCTGCAGAGAAGAAATTGAGAGCCTGGAAGATGAAGTTCAGAATCAAACTACTGTGAAATCCAAAGGTGATGTGATTTCGCTGATCGGACTCGTTCGTTATGCAAAATGCGTACTCTACGGAGCGTCGACGCCAAGAACCACCCCCTGCAGGCGGCGGAAAACGTCTGCTGACATCTCTTTGCCAGCGGACTTCCGGTGTCCGATATCTCTTGATTTGATGAGAGACCCGGTGGTGGTGTCCACGGGACAGACCTATGATCGGCCGTCCATCAGTCTTTGGCTCGAATCAGGACACAAAACGTGTCCAAAGACAGGTCAGACATTGGCCCACACGGTGCTCATACCCAATTGCGCTTTGAAGAACTTGATAACCATGTGGTGCCGAGAACAGAAGATCCCATTCGACTCTCCGGGCAAAAATATAAAATCAACAGGTTTAGTAATGAACAAGACGGCCTTAGAGGCTACAAAGATGACGGTGTCATTTTTGATCAACAAATTAATGGTCTCACAATCAGCGGACACGACGAATCGTGTGGTTCACGAGCTTCGGGCGTTAGCAAAGACAGATTCAGACAATCGATCCTGCATTGCGGAAGCTGGAGCTTTGCCTTTACTTGTCAAACTCTTAGGGTCGGAGCATCACAACCTACAAGTTAATGCCGTTACGACGATTCTTAACCTTTCTATTCTGGAAGCCAATAAAACACGAATCATGGAGACCGACGGAGTGTTGAACGGTGTAATTGAGGTGTTAAGGTCAGGTGCCACCTGGGAGGCCAAGGCGAACGCGGCGGCAACCATATTTAGCTTAACAAATGTACACGCTTACAGGAAGAAATTGGGTCGAAAGACACGTGTCATTAAAGGATTGATGGATTTGGCTAGGCATGGAACCGCAAGTTCAAAGAGGGATGCTTTGGTGACAATTTTGAATTTGGCGGGAGATAGGGAGAACGTTGGGAAATTGGTCGAGGGAGGGGTGGTGGAGATGGTTAGTGATGTTATGGATGAGTTACAGGAAGAGGCTGTGACAATTTTGGAAGTGGTGGTGAAAAAGGGTGGATTGGTGGCAATTGCTGCTGCTTATCATATGATTCAAAAATTGGCTAGGGTCTTAAGGGAAGGTACTGATAGGACTCGAGAAAGTGCCATGGCAACGCTTGTTAATATTTGTCGAAAGGGTGGTTCTGAAACTGTGGCTGAGCTTGCGGCTATTCAGGGGATTGAAAGAGCGATATGGGAAGTCATGGGGATGGGAACAGGGAGGGCTAGAAGCAAGGCAGCGACACTATTGAGGATCTTAAGGAGATGGGCAGCTGGTTTGGAAAGTGAAGAAACAGCTCGCTACTCAAACGTGCATATGAATTCAACAAGGATAGTATTGCCAGGGTGACTATTGTATTTATTCTTTATTTCAATTGTAGTTTGGCCATGGTAGATTCATTTGTTTTACTCAAGCCCATTGCAATTATTTTAATTTTTTTTTTTCATGTTTTAGTGGCACCAACTCGTGCCAAATATGTGGGAAATCTTTCAATTTCGGGCAATACACATTGCATACAAAGTGAAGCATAAACATTGTTCAATTCAATATCTTCGGTTACTATTTTGGGTCGAGGGTTTTAATAGAATTGAGACCATTTTAGTTCTGATTTTCTTCGATGTGTGCTATGCACCCAGAATTAACTGAAAATGATCTCTTGTAACTTATCATGCTCCATAAATTGTACTAAGGTGACCGTTCAAGGGCCCCTATCTTTACGACCTGAGCTTATGCAAATCAAGGGTTGGCAGCCGGAGAAAGGAAAGCTTGCTGATAGCCCACGAATTCTATTCCAGGATTTCGTCCATTATTTGTTTGAGCTTGTTCAAGGCCTTAAAGAATCTACCCTTACTGTGACATGAGCATTGCATTAGAGCTCTCACTGACAATGGAAGTTTGAGTGTGCCTTCTTATTTTTGTATACAAACCAAATATCCACAGCCTGAAATGGCATTAAATTTGTTAGCAGTGGCTCAAATTTCTGTTTGATTGGATAATTTTTTTCGGCAGAAGGCTTAAGAATTTTGGTGCTAGTTTTCTTGAACAAAAAGAAAAAATTTTGATTGGTTAATAATGGAGAAAAAACTGTGAGGGCTAAATGAAGTTGCTTTGGCATTCTTTCTAGCTAAGGAAATCAAGCTCATTGGTGAAGAAACATGGCATCTGGAGGGTTCCTTTTGTAAGTGGTTAGGTGATATCATTGCTAAAAGTTTATTGGAGGATGCAAGTAGCAAGAGGTGATCTTGTGCTATGAAAAGTTTGGGATGATACTTAGCCATGTGAATCGGATAGATGAACTCCACCACCTCTAGAAATGCGAAGGAATTCATTTGTTTCTGCCTTGAAATGCCTATAAATTACACGAGTCTTTCGGTTTCAAATGCATCCGAAAATTGTATTACTTTAATTTTTTTCTCTTATTTGAGAGGTTTCTTTACTTGGATTTTGAGAGGGTAAGATTGAGTGGGTTGTATAAGGGATTAAGGGCTTGAGTTTGGAATTTAAATTTGAGTGGTCTTAATATTTGTCAATGAAAGAGGGAAATATATTCATTCAGAATAACCAGAGTATTACAGATTAATTGAGAAGATAAATTAAGCAATAATAGTCTTATATACCAGGGCAAAACATAATTAACATAAATGACTAATTTACCCCTAAAGCTAATATACTGAATTACTCTAACTTCTCCTTCAAGCTCATAATGTGATAGCATACAACATAAAGAGTTTGCCAAGGAAAAAACGAAAGCGCAAGATAACGTGAAATTTGGTGAAGAAATCTGCCAACTGCATAGTTGAAGGAAGATATGGGAGAGAGATTGTGCCTAACTGAAGATAATGGCGCACAAAGTGACAATCAATCTCTATATGTTTGATGCACTCATGACACACCGAGTTGTGAGCAATCTGGATAGAATTGGTGTTATCACAATACATAGGAGTAGGAGTAGGAGTAGTCAAGAAAATGCCAAGATCAGCAAGCAACCAACGCAACCAAACTATTTCTGCTGTGGTAGATGTCATAGCACAATACTCAGCTTCAGCAAAAGATCGAGCTACGACAGTTTGTTTCTTGTTTTTTCAGGAAATAAGATAATCACCTAGAAAGAGACAAAAACTAGTGGTGGATTTGCGATCCCTAAAGTCACCAGCCCAGTCCACATCAGAGTAAGCACAGAGCTCCAGAGATGAAGATGAAGATGAAGAAAATAATAAACTCTGATGTAACATATCCCGGAGATATCGAAGAATCCAAAGAACAGCAGACCAGTGAAGTGTGGTAGGAGTAGCAACAAACTGACTAACCACACGAAACACATAAACAATATCTAGATGAGTAACAGTAAGATACACCAAACTCCTAACAATAGTACGACATAAGGTAGGATCAGGCAGGAGAGAACAATCTGAGGAAGTGTACCGAACATTGAGCTCCAAGGGTGTGTAAATCGTTTGGGTATCAGTTAAGCAAGCTCGCTGAATAACATCTGAGGCATGTTTTGACTAGAAAGAAGATAATCCTTGGGAGAGGAAGCAACCTCAATCCCTAAGAAATATCGAAGTGGACCCAAATCTTTCATCTCACAATAATCTTGTAACTGAGTTTTCAACAACTAAATTCCCGTAGTGTTATCACCTGAAATAATCATGTCATTCACATAAAATAATAGAAGAATGAAACCAAAAAGAGTGGATCGAGGGAAGAAAGCAGAATCATGATCACTAGCATAAAAGCCTAAATCACATATGACTGAAGAAATTTTTACAAACCATGCCCTCGGGGCCTATTTAAGACCATATAAAGTCTTGTGAAGTTTGCACACATGATCAGGACTACAAGACAATTCAGGAGGAGGAGTCATATAGACCTCTTCAGATAAATCACCATGAAGAAAAGTGTTTTTCATATCCATCTGAGATAGACTCCACTGACAAACAACTACCACAACAATTACTGTGCGAATCGTAGTCATCTTAGTCACTGGAACAAATGTCTCATCATAGTCAAAACCATACTCTTGAGCAAATTCCTTGGCCACTAATCAAGCCTTGTACCTTTCCACAGAACCATTAGATTGAGTTTTGATTTTATAAACCCACTTATAAGCAATGGGGCGTTTATCAGGCGTTAAAGACACCAACTCCCAAGCTCGAGCTTTATGTAATGCAGAAAACTCCTCATCCATAGCTTATTGTAAAAGAGAATCAAGTATAGCCTCTTTATAGGAGGTTGGTTTAGACAAAGAATGTATAGAAGTCAGAAACGAACAAAAATCAGAAGAGTAACAAGAGTTGGACCAATCAAACCTGTCAGGACACTTCCGAGTGCGTTGAGGGTAATGGGGTGTGTGATCCACGACGTCAGAATTTGATTGGGAGCCAAAAGGTGCACATGAAGGTACAATATCTGTGGAGACGACAGTGGGAGTTATGCGAGCATAAGTATGCACAATCGGAGGACGGGTAATAGACAAATTAGTCAAAGAGGAGGAAGAAGAAGAGGAGGGAAGATTAGCCACAGTCATATCAACAACATAGGAATCAGGAGAAACATTAGAGGCAAAAGAATCAAGATAGATAAGATCAGATTTATGGAGAGATGACGAACTAGATGAAATAGAGAAAAAATGAATATGCTCCATAAAAACAACACGGCGAGAGACATAGAGTTTCTATGTACTAGGATCATAACAACGAAATCCATTTTGTCTCTTATAGTAGCCAAGAAAAACACATTAGGCTGAACAAGCCAAGAGTTTGATATGATTAACACTAGGTAGCAGAACAAAACATGTACATCTAAACACACGTAATGAGAAATAGCTAGGCGTCTTATCACATAATTTTTTAAAAGGTGAGACACTAGAATTAAGGATTGTAGGAATGCAATTAATTAGATGAACTGTTGTAAGAACTGCTTCTCCCCAAAAAGAGCTAGGCCACTGGATGACAATAGCAAAGAACGAGTTGTTTCCGTTATGCCACTCCATTATGAGCTGGTGTGTCAGTACAAGAAGACTAGAAAATAGTACTATCAGATTTCAACAAATCACGAAAAGTACTAAAAGAATATCCTCCACCTTGATCACTGCGGAAGCATTTGATGATAGAAGAATATTGAGTACGTACCATAGCACGAAAGGTAGTGAAAATGGAAAAGAACTCAGACCTACGTATCATTAAATACACTCAACAATATCTGGTATGATCATCAATAAAAGAAACATAATATGTAGTCCCCCCTTTAATTGCAATGGGAGCTGATCCACAAATATCATAATATCCAAGATCAAAAGGTGCAAGAGAACGAGAAATACTTTTATTGAAAGGTAATGTTGTTAATTTAACCAACTTGCAGCCACTACAATTTGAAATATCATGACACTTTAAACTAGCCAAACTGCCAGTAGAAGCTAAAAATTTTAAACGAGAATGAGAAACATTGCCTAAACGAGAATGTTATAAATAAAAACTAGACGATTTTGGACTCAATTGAAAAGAAAATAAATCAACAATGGATGCAACAACTTCAGGAACATGAAGTTCGTCCAACACATATAGCCCTCTATTTTTATGGCTTGTCTCAATCAGTTTCTTGGACCGTGGATCCTGCACAACACAACCAATAGAAGAAAAGTGAACTAAGAATTTCGAATCAAATAAATGACTAACAGATATTAAATTTAAGGTAAGTTGAGGAATATAGTAGACATTAGGAAGTGTTAGCTGGGAAGACACGATAGTTCCAACATCAGCCAAAGATATTTGGGTGCCATTGGCTATAAGGACAAATATAGAGGGAGGGGAAACAATAGAAATAAATAAGGACGAATTACTAGTCATATGATAGATGACTCTTAAGTCAAAGACTCAGGAAGTTCGAGATATACCTGAATGATCTGTAGAAAATGAACTTGTGGAGGGAGAAACTGATAGGGTACTTGGTTGATGAAGGGAAAGAAGTTTTTGCAACTAATTAACAATCATAGTCATTTTGGGAGCTGATGGGAGTGTCTCATCCACTAGTGAAGCAACTGCAGTTGTATGACGATCTTTGGACTTAAATGGCTTATGTAAGACCCCCTTGACATTCTTGTTCACCAATTTAGGACATTGAGCCTTTGAGTGACCCTTCTCACGATAAAAATTACACTCATCTAAAGCAGCATGACTTCGATATTTAGCCTGTGAGTGAGAAGTCCCTCTGGGTGGTACAACTAGGACAGTCTGATTAGGCAATGAAAGAAGACCCTTTCCAGAAAGAGTTTTAAGACGAACTTCTTCAGCCAGAAGCTCATTTACTACTGTATCAACTGTGGGGAAGTGGGAGACGATGAAGAATAGAACCACGAAGGCCCTCAAAGTCATCTCTAAGGGCCATAAAAAATTGTACCAATCGCTACCCTTCCTTAAAAGTACGATATGCCATATGAGCACTCAATTCAGCAGGCTAAACAAGTGCTAATTGATCCCAACATTCAATCATAATCGAGTAAAACTTCTGTATGGTCTTATCACCCTGACATGCAGCTTGAATTTCATGCTCTAGCCGATATCTCTTTACAAAATTAGACTGGACAAACAATGAAGCCAAATAATCTCAAATCTCTTTAACTGTGTTAAACTTAGTCAAATGTACACCAATGGTCTGATCAACTGAGTTGTTAATACAAGTAATGATTTTAGTATTGTTGACTTCCCAGGTTTTCTTTAAGTTAGGATAGTTCTCTGCCTTCGAATCTGTTGGAGCTTGCAAAACACCACTAACATAACTCCACTTCTCTTTCTCCAATAAGAAATTATTCATAACATAAGACTAATATACATAATTTTCACCATTTAATCTGACACTAATAACCTAAGGAGAATCAGAATGTCCACTTGCCATAATGTTAACAAAGGGTCACATATTTTTAGCAAATTAATACCCAAAATAAAGCAAAAAATAGCAATAACAACAACAATCTAACAACCCAACAATCCAGCAACCCAACAAATTAAATCAATAAACAATCATATAATATCAATTGTGCATTGTGAAGGTAGGGAACAGTTCACCGATGCACAGTAACAACACAAAACAACCAGCCGAAGCACAAGAAAACAAAAAATCAATCACAAAATAGACCAAAGGGGGCGGTCGGTGCACTGTAAGGAAGAGATTAGCCACCGAAACCCAGAAGACAGACCACTGAAAAACCTCAAATCATACAAATCTCATCCCAAACCAACCAAACTTCCTTGAATCATTCAGATGAAAATTCAACACTCTTAGTCGCACCTCTCTTTGCTGATTGGAACAAAAAATTTTGGCATAAAGTGTCGAGTATAACAGATCGAAGAATCTATACGTATTTTTCAAAAAATATTGACAAAATAGAAACCCTTACCAGATGAACTCGAAACAAAAAGAAAGCACACCAATGAGAAGCCCATGAAGATTTGATCTTGATGGTGGAATTCATGGTCTGAGACTGATGACATCATCATCGACGATGATGACGTCAGTACTGTTCATCATCGGATCACGTCGGGTTCACCAGGTCAGTTCACCAGGTTTTCTTCTAGACTTCAATCATGAATTATTATTTGAGTTTAGAGATCAAAACTCTGATACCATGTTAATATTTGTCAATGAAAAAGAGAAATATATTCATTCAAAATTGAGAAGATAAACTAAACAATAATAGTCTTATATACTAGGGCAAAACATAATAACATAAATGACTAATCTATCCCTAAAGCTAATATATTGAATTACTCTAACAAGTGGTATGACTTATAATGTTGTAAAGAAAGGAATACCTTATCCTTCTGCGAAAGAAATCTGAAGATTGAAAATCATGGCTCACACATGTGTGTTCTAAACCTTGTAATTTAAGTGTTCTAAATTTTATATAACAAATCATTAATAAATTCTTACATGTAGTAAAATAATTTTGCCGAGCCACATTAATTTATTTTCTTGGCATTGGACTAATCAAATTGTAGTGAGGTTAATTTGCAACAAGTGGTATCAGAGTCCTAGGTTCGTCCGATAAGATTATAAGTAAGAACAAATGTGCATAATTCTTAATTAAAAACACTCAGTACGATGATGGGAAAAAGCATCTCGGTGGAAAAATTTGAGGTGGAGCATTTTGATGGAAAGAGTGGCACAAAAACAAGTGTTACTACTGCCACAAAGAAGGACATATGAAAATGAATTGCGATCAAAGAAAGCAAATGCTAATAAACAGGTGGAGACTCATGCAAAAAAACTTCTCAATCCAGATAGAGCCAGATGACACAACAACCTAGTGAAGAGGATGTTGGTGCATCATCCTCTTAGGAAGATACATTTGATACTGATGACGAGTAGCAAGAATCCACAACTCTAGCTGCTAGAACCCATAAAGTACTACTCATGTATAGTTTTGAGGATATGGTTTCTTTTGCATTGATTTTTATTGGTAGGGATCCGTCTTCTTTTTAGGAGGCTGTCAATAGCAAAGAAATTGAAAAGTGAATGATAACAATGGAGGATGAGATGAGAAACCCTAGGGGCGAAAGGTTATTGGTTACAAATGGGTATATTAGAAAAAAGAACCTATAATAAACAATGAATGGAAAAAATTTAAAGTTCATCTTGTAGCAAAAGGGTACAAGCAAGTCAAAGAAATTGACACAACGCAATTTTTTCTCTTGTTGTAAAGCATTATTCTATTCGAGTTATGTTAGCTATGGTAGTTATGCTTGACCTTGAGTTAAAGCAACTTGATGTTAAGACAACGTTCCTTCACAAAAAATAGGAGGAAATATATATGGACCAGCCAGAAAGATTCAATGAGCAAGGTAAAAGGAATTTGATAGGTAAGCTTAAAAGGTCTATTTATGGTTTGAAACAGTCTTTTAAGCAATTGTATATGAGGTTTGATTCCTTTATGATGCACATTGGCTACATGGGGAGCAATTATGATAACTGTGTTTATTATAAGATGTCTGGTCATGGTTCTTTTATTATTATGATACTTTATGTTGATGACATGTTAATTACTTCAAATAACATGCATGAACTAGATTTGCTAAAGTTCAGATTATGGAGTGATTTTGATATGAAGGATCTATGTGTTGTTAAAAAGATTTTTGGCATGGAAATCTAGAGGGACAAAGAAAAAGGCAAGCTATGGGTATCACAGAAGAAATATGTAGAAAAGATGCTAGAGAGGTTTGACATGTTTAATTCAAAGCCGGTTAGTACACCTCTAGCTAGCCATTTTAAATTATTTACTAAATTATGTCTGTCTACAGGTGATGAAGTGGAAGAAATGTCCCGAGTTCCATACATTAGTGCAGTGGGAAGCTTAATGTATGTAATGGTTTACAGTCGGGCAGATATCTCACATGCAGTCAGTGTAATAAGGAAGTACATGGACAATCCGGAAAAGGAGTACTATAATGTAGTTAAATGGATTTTCAGGTACTTGAAAGGTATGGTGGATTTTGGCATCTCATGTCAAAGTCAAGATGAGATAGGACAAGTTGTGGGTTGTGTAGATTCAGACTATGCAGGTGTTCTGGACAAGTGGAGGTCTACTAAGGGTTATATTTTCACTCTTGCAGATAGACTTATTAATGCTTTATGGTTTACAGGTTTGGTCAAGGTACTAGGGTTGAAGCAGGAAAAGTTGGAGCTATATTACAATAGTCAAAGTGCTATTCATTTTAGCAGAGAATCAAGTTTATCATGTTAGGACGAAATATATTGACGTCAGGTATCACACTATCAAAGAATGGGTGGAGGATGATAAGATAAGTTTGATGAAAATACACATGGAGAATAATGCACTTGATATGTTAACTAATTCGGTGACTACACCAAAGTTCAAGCGTTGCTTGGACTTGATCAATCTTTCACATTGTTAAATATTGACGAGGTATCCCAAGGCATAGGAATGGACATCTCAAATTGAGACGCGGGCCTAAAGTTTTAGGCGGAGGTTAGAAATTTTTTGCCAAGGTGTAAATATGTTGGCGGTGGCTCAAATTTCTGTTTGATTGGATAAATTTTTCGACAGAAGGCTTAAGTATTTTGGTGCAAGTTTTCTTGAACAAAAAGGAAAATTTTTGATTGGTTAAAAATAGAGAAAAAACTGTGGGGGCTAAATGAGGTTGCTTTGACATTCTTTTAGCCACGGAACTCAAGCTCATTGGTGAAGAAACATGACATCTGGAGGGTTCCTTTTGTAAGTGGTTAGGTGATATTATTGCTAAAAGTTTATTGAAGGATGTAAGTGGCAAGAGGTGATCTTGTGCTAGATGCATGGAATGGACAAAAAGATTGGGATGATGCTTAGCCATGTGAATCGGATAGATGAGCTCCATCGCCTCTAGAAATGCGAAGGAATTTATCTATCATCGCCTTGAGATGCCTATAAATTGGCATGAGTTTCTCGGCTGAAATTCATCCGAAAATTGTATTACTTTAATTTTATTTCTCTTGTTTGAGAGGTTTCTTTACTGAGATTTTGAGAGGGTAATGTTGAGTGGGTTGTACAAGGGATTAAGGGATTGAGTTTGAGATTTGAACTTGAGTGGTGAGACTTGTACTGTTGTACCCATTTTTCTCTTAATAGTAAAGAAAGGAGACTGGTCATGTCTCGTGAATGTAGGCAAAACAATTTTACCGAACCATGTAATTCTTGATGTTGTGAGTTGTGTTTTGATTTTTTTTACTCTGCTAATTTTTTTTATCATTGTACTGACTAAATTACTGCAGGTTAATTCCCAACAGAATGGTCTAGCCATTCACCAAGCTTGTAAAACAAGTATACTATATGATGGGTTTGCCGGATAGGAGATGAGGAAAAGGGTGGATTGAAAAGAGTTGGCCTAGCGGTGCTTGGCTAAACCAGAATGATTGTACTTGCACATATATGAGCTTAACTAGATGAGAGACGCCATTTATTTGGTCCCCCAATATAGGGATAACAGTGGAGCAGGTAAAAATGGGTATTTGTCTAAATTCGCCCTGTTTGGACTGGAGATAAACCATATGTATTGGACGGTGAATGTATACGAAAATACCCGTATAAACTCGTGCGGGAATGGACTGACACGTACCTCTGTCCCGCCTCCACCTCTTCCCCGCTTTACATGTTATTCTTATTCTTATTATTATTATTATTTGATGATGCCTAGAATAAATCCTATATACAAGCTCGGGAGAGGAGGTCAGACAAGGAGGTCAGTTCAGGAGGCCAGACTGGACATCTATAGCTCGGGGGTCCAGACCTTGGGTTCCCCTCAGACAAGACAATAAAGGAAATATGAAGGAGACAACCGGCTAATAGAAAACACTCCCAGAAGCGGTAGGAAGCTATAATCAAGGCACAGAATATCAACCGACCAAGATTTTCTCCTAAAATCATGGAGGATCCCACAGATGAAGGCAAAGATCTCGGTGTAGATCCCTTAGAAGATAGGAATTGCACTATAAATACTGTACTATACCTTCATTGCAAGAGAGAGGACCAGAGACCCGAGAGGCAACCCTAAAGGCTACAGAGCCATGACAAAGCCCTAATTTTCTTTCGTATTGTATTGAATAAGCACTCCAGTGATCAATAAAGAAAAAGGAGCAAGAGCCTCCATTGAAGAGTGGACTAGCCGAGCTCCACAGCCGGTGAACCACTATATTTCTTACTGTTTACATTCCCCTAGACTCCCCTGAATATTCAATTGCAAATCACGAGAGCAATTTAGCTTAGATCCACCTCGGTCATCACAGTTTATACGCCCCCTATTCATATGCGGTGAAAAAGCATCATCATTATTATTATACATACATACATACTACATACATACATACATACATATTGTTGTGAATACAAATCTACATATTATTGACTGATTTTTTTAAAATTGTTTTGTTTTTTGATTTTTTTCATGGTTTTGACTTGTAAAAGTGTAGATCTTTGTGTTTTTATATTTTTTTTATGTTAGATCATGCTGTGTTATATTATGTTGTGTTGCATAATATTGTGTTGGATTCACAAGAGAGACAAATTTTAATTATATATTATGTTGGATTATGTTGTAGACAATGTTCTAATATTATTATGTTGTAAATAATACATTTTTAATTATGTTATGATATTCTATAATTATGTTAGATTATTTAAAATGTTAGATTTATTTAGAATTTTGGATTATGTTGGCTTGAGTTGGGCTTGGGCGGGTAAGGTGGACAGGGGTGGGGGCGGAGGTGAAGGCGGGGGACGGGGTGAGTGCGGTGATTACAAATTTACCCATGGACATAGATAGGGATGAAAAGTATACTCGTTAATAGGGGTAGACCGGAGATAGACAGAATTTTTTTAAATAAGTACGGGGATGGTGCGTGTCATCCTTGCACAGGTACAAGAATGGAGATTACACCCCTAGCCCTGCTTCGGTCCGTTGTCATTTCTACCCCTCAGTATGTTTCTTTGCCTATGGAACGCCTACCCCACCTAACCAGGCCCTTCGTTTTGTCTAGTCCAAGCACCGATCGAGTAGGGGACCAATTTAGTGAATTTTTGGCATGGTACATGTTCACATGCAATTGCGAGTTATTTGCATATCCTTTTGATGTGGACGTGTTTGCATCATTGGATGCACAAATATTCGTATAAGTTGTACATATCCTGATCCATGAAGCTCGCAAAAAATTATACGCAAGTATGGACATGAATATCAGCATCAACGTCAGGGTCTAATTACTAAAATTGCTTTGCAAATTTTTTTTTTCACAGTCTTCTCAACGTGAAGAACCCAGATGAAGCAACGATAAGATCACTTCGCATCAAGCATGTGTGGTTATGTAAGCAGAACTGCTACACTACTTAAGGCAATCATCATCATCCAGTTTCAAGATCACATTAAACTCTGTATCCTAAAACATAAAGGCAAATATGAAAGATTTAGGAGGACAATAGCTCTGAGAGTTGGCGTCACGGACTCACAGCCTCCAGTTATTAGCTGCGTATACTAGTATTCTCTGTACCTTGATGTTAATACCATTGACCTCTGTGATGGCTTGGTCATCCAATGCAGAGGCTATTGAGCCCGGCCACTTGGTATTATTGAAATAAAGGTTATGACATGCCTTGCTACCTAGTTGGGGTAAAAGCTGTCATTTCAATTCAACAATAGGACTGCAAATCGGACGTGAGACACGGAAATGATTCTTGTTACTGTTTTGAAACATTATCAGACTTTATGGTAGCTTGACTTCATTTTCTTATATCACGGTATCCCTACAGTAAAGTGTATTAAAAGCTCCATTCATCAATGAATTAATTTGATCTCTTCGACAACATTCGATCCAATGAATTACTTCTTGTAAACAAGACTGTAATTCCTTAATGTTTACTTCAGAAAAAGTATTTACTGAGATGTAGCAGTTCAATATTAATGGCCCCTCACAGGAGGGCCTATTTACATGAGAATCTCTTGTGGTGGAAATGTTGGGATTGGTTTTGCAAGCTGAACCCCGAGAGCATGTGGTGGAGTTGAGCGTAGGCCCTTGGAAAGAAAGGGTTGTCAGTGTAAAGGCAGAGCACATGAAAGTTTTCATGAATTGAACATGCACAGGGCAAAAATGATAAGAAAATGAAATTTTCTAGTTTGAGCAAGGGATTAGGGACCAATTTAGCCTAATGATAGGGCAAAACCCATCCACACCTGAGCAGGGGAATGATTAATTGGAGATGGGTAGAGTCCACTAGGCATTACACTCATCGAAATCATCCTAAGAAAACAAAAAGTAAACCGTTTTGAGCCGGTTGATAGGGCCATCATTCAGACATCACAGCCAGGAAAGTCAATCAACATCAGGCCCAATTCCAATTTGCGTTGTGCCATATTTTTCTTCTTTTGTGGATCCCATCCTTTCCATGACATGCCATATTTTTCTCCTTTTGTGGACCCCATCCTTTCCATGACATGCCCTCTCCCTATTTATCTTCCTGTGTTCTCTATCTCCTCCCTAAAACATCAAAGACACACGAGAGTTTGGAAAGAGTGACAGGGAGGGAGGTTTGTGATGGGCAATTACAGGTTCAGGTTATCAGATATGTTACCAAATGCCTGGTTTTACAAGCTCAAGGACTTGACTAGAACCAGAAACAAAAACATCACCCAGCCCACAAAGAAAAAACATCAACCCACATCATCATCCTCATCATCAGCTGCAGCACCAGGAACAAAGCAACCCCACCTCTCTCAACAAAGGAAATCCTACTACTTTACAAGAGAGCTCACTCCGCCGCCAAGCCCCAAGGCCAAGGCCTCAGACACCCATTTTCCAGACCCACCAAGAAAATCATCCAAGAACAGACGTAGCACCAAGAGAAACCGACCCTTCAACAGGTCATCTCCTAGGCTCGTCACCTCCTCCGTCTCAACTGGTTGCAGCTGTCGTGCCACCCTCGAGTCTGTTTGGAATAAGCCGGATTCACCACCCGATCAGTACTCGAATTCTCCTCTTGATAGTTCCTCTGAACATGGATCACTCCTGCCTGAGTTTGGCTCTAGCCGTGGTCTAACCCCTGAAACATTGGATGGCCTGATTTCATGGTCTGCATCTTGTCACTGCAGAGTGGATAACGATATCGTCATTGACATCGAAAAGACGCCATTTAGGGCACAGTTAGATGAGCTTGATATGTTTGATGGGTTTGATACTGTTTCTGAATTCAACCTTCCTCCAATCATAACCAAGCCGGCAAACTTCACCGACATAGTAAAGGAAATGCAGAAGAAAGAGATGAATGAACCAACCAAGTATAGGAGGAGCTCATCTAAATTTGAGGAAAGAAACGCACATGGGTGTTTATCTGTCAAGTTTATCAAGGAGGACATTATTAGTTCTTCTTCCAAAGAACAGAGGAATAGTGGTGTTAGAAGATATTCTGTGAATTCACCAGGAGTGAAGCTCAGGACCTATTCTCCGCGAATTGCAAGCAGAAGAAGCATTCAAGGCCGAAAAAGTGTATCTTCGAGCTCAAGCTCAGGGAGGAGTTTACCAGATAGTTTAGCTATCATGAAGTCGTCTCAGGATCCACAAAGAGATTTCAGAGAGTCAATGGTGGAGATGATTATGGAAAACAAAATCAGAGCGTCAAAGGATTTAGAAGACCTTCTCGCATGCTACCTTTCGTTAAATTCCGATGAATATCATGAACTTATCATAGGGGTCTTCAAGCAAATCTGGTTTGATATTAGTGACATTCGGTTAGAGTAATTTCATTACTGTAAATGGCTTTTTCTGAATATTAAGATTTAGCCAATTTGTAAGAGCAAATTTCATATTTTCTATGCAATTATTCTAAAGATACAATGACTTGACATAGCAAAAACGACGTCAGGTTGTATTATATATCTGGCCTACTATAACTTGTTAACAGTCTAACAACACCACCTTATTAGTTTTAAAAATTAGATCCTGGTAGTACTACTGGGTGGACATACACATACACTAAAGGGACCATCACAGGTACATCTCCGACGCTGACAATTTCTCCTGTCAAACTTCAGCTTCCACTGTAAAGGAAGACACCCTAAGGACAAGATCCTGTTTTTAATCTTTCTTCATAGTTCTGTAGGTTTTGTCTGGGCACCATCTTCAGTGTTAACTTAAGTGCTCTTTCACTCCCGTCTGAAGCAATCGAAACAGAAAACTATACAAAAGCTGCAATAGAATAAGTGATGGAAACATGAACCCGGTACTTGACTACGGTAACAAATAACAAAAAAATTATTCGGTATTATATTTTCAAAATTTATTATTTTTGTGGTTTTTTTTATATATAATTTTTGTGAGTAGTTTTACAACAAAAAAATTTATCGTTTTTGTGGGTAATTTATGACTTTTGTATCGCTTGTGATAAATATTTTTATCACTTTTATAGTTGATTTACCACTGTTATAATACCTATTTTTACAACCTTTTTTTAGTATCATAACAATGGTAAAAATATCTATAAATGTGATAAATGTTGTTACGATACCGATTTTTTTCTGATACTGTAGATAACTTCATGAATCCAAAAGTAAAGTAAACGGAAAGATGAGGTTGCTTTCTTAAGGCGATTCATGTTTTTCTTATAAAAGAAATACGGTGCAATAGGTAATATTGTATCGTTCTCACATACTACAATGTAGTTTAATTAATTGTAACTTCACTTCGAACTACACAATCAAATGAAACAAAAGTTTCACGTGACATTTTTTTATTTTGTCCAAAGATCTTATGCAGTATTTAAAAATTAAGTGTTACTTTTCGGCCCGAAAACATCTGATTATATGCTATAAAGATAACTGTTGATGTATTATATTTATATCTAAAATAAATTAAAAAATGACTCTCCTCACTCTTATGCATGTGAGAATCTCAATGTCTTACTTAACTCAATGATTAAGTAGCACTAATATAAAATATAAACTCAAGTCATCTATTAGTAATTTTATTGATAAGAGAATTCTTTTTTATTAAAATACTCTAAAAATAAGTTCAAAGGAAAAAAACACAGTAAAAAAATGCTCAACATTCAAATTTAACCAAACATTTGTCAATTATATACCACAATTTTCAAATGTATGCATAAGGCATGCTGTCAAATTTTCAAAAGGCTACGAGGGGCCTAAAGAAGCTTTTGAAAATTTGTCATCTTAGTGACATCCAGTGGTTAATTATAAAAGAAAAAGTTGCCTCGAAGATTACAAATCTGGTATGTATTTTTTGTAAGTATAAAACATATTTAAATTTAGTTTGACGGTTTAAGAAGAAGGCAGTTCAATCCATTAGATTTTTATTTTTACGAGATCTAAAAGGTCTAGATATTTACAATGTCACTTGATGCGTAGAAAAACTTTTTTTGCAATTAAAACTCCTAACACTTGAATCATAATATAGCATATTTATTGTTATGATGAGGTAGATAGATGGTCCTTGAATTTAGCATGCTCCAAGTGAAGAGGCCAGTTTGGTGACATATTTCCTGTTGCATGAAGAAACAGCAGTGGGATAATTGTATGTTTCTTTTTCTTTTTCCTTTGTTTTAGTTGAATAATTTGGGATGTCTAGATCAACTTGCGTGTACCTCGACTAATCTCCTTTTCGATCCGATAAAAGAGAGGTCATTCATACCGGGACTAGTGTACTCATGAGAAATAAATTATTCATAGTTTGATCCTAAAAAATTAATATTGGATCTTATGATGACACCACGTTATTATTGATACAAGATGTTATCATCCATTAATAAATCTATAACTGGACAAGGTGCACCCCACTTGAAATGATACGCGAGGGTGGTTAGTAGAATATATGAGATCAACCTGCTTATTTGTTATTTTTGGGGGGATAGTGACACCACATGGTAATAATGACTTAGTGTCACCGTTACAACTAATTTTTTCGGTCTAAGGGATTGCTAAAATTTAAACTTAGAACATCTGAATTTACAACTCGTTTCTGTTACAATTTAAGCCATATGAGTTAGTTGTATGTTTTTTTCTAATTGTAAAGTTTTGTTAATGAGCAATGATATGTAATCCAAATTTACAATTCAAATTTATATCCCAAATAAAGGAGGATCATTGGATCAGTGAGATCCATTTTAAAAAATTAATAAGACCCACTCATTTAACGATCCACCTTTATTTAAGATGCAAATTTGAATTAGACGATATTTCTCTTTGTTAATTGCTACCATTATGTGGAAAAGCAAGCATTGATGGTGGGTGTCCTCTCTTTCTGGGACAGGTAACTTCATACATGCCAAGTTACATGCGATATTGGATTATACGAATAGGAGCCAAAGCCACTGCCACTTTAAATTTGTTAAAAGTGGGTTGCATTTTGTTCCACATTGGATCATACTAATCTGGAACGCGTGTAAGTAAGTACAGCAATGTGTATGATGAAATTTCCCTCTCAAGTGAGTGTCGGTGAGTAGCAAGTAGAAACCAAAATCAAACAAAGATTATGTATGCGGGAGGAAAAGGATCCCAATCGACCACCCCAACATTTAATGCATAGATCTTGAAGGATCAAGATATATACAAACTTTTACGCCAGCACAGTCCTTAATAGTAATTATAAGACTGCTTCCGACAATATACTAAAAGTGATCCGTAACCGTTGATCTTGATTTGGGTTATCCCAATGGAAGCAAGCTATCCACAAGGGAGAGAGAGAGAGAGAGAGAGCAGTTAGGTCAGAGTTATGAAGTACGGATATGGATACGGATATGGGATACGGATATGAATACGGATACAGATACGAATACGATACGATATGAATATGACGATACAGCAAAATCTAAAAAAATAGGATATAAGTACGACTAAGATACATCCATAAAAAATATTTTTTAAAAATTTTATTGTTATATTAATATAATTATTATAATTTATAAAATGAATCACACATCTATAAAAGATATATAATAATAACTAATCATTCTATCATTTAGAAATCATACATTCATTTTTTTTTTTTTTACAAATAAGGGTTCAAACATATTTGCTTTGGTACCCCTATTCTTTTTAAAAAATTTAAATAATACTCGGTCGTAGCCCCGCCGTATCCCTGTCGTATCCTCGACGACGAATCCCTGGCGTATCTTAATGTATCCGAAATTCAAATTTATTTTTTAAATTATAGCATACTTCCCAGCCGTATCAGATACGTATCCGGTCGTATCGGACGCGTATCCTTATTCGGGAAGTATCTGATACCAATACTTTGGCCCTTTTGAAGTATCCGTGCTTCATAGGGTCAAAGTATTGCCCAACGTAAATGATTAATAACGTTTTAGTATGTCAAATGGTTAAAAATATTGAGGCTCTTAGACCTAACTTTAAAATTAACCTGTCCAATTCAAGTGAAAATAATTATACATGCGGAAGTTCTTGTATGTCAAGTATGCAAAGAAACAGCCTCACGGGCCACAGTTGGCTTTTGTACTAAGCTAATGCAAGTTGAAGTGTACACCACATGGATTATGCTACTTTTGTTTTATATACATTGCATCGATCGGAAGATGAATATTATAATCTTTGTGGGTAACATCACATGCATTTAGGCCAGTATTTAATTAAGACATTCAAATCTCTTCATGGCTACGTCCAAATGACCCCTTGATAGCATGCCCCTTGCAAAGAGCATACTGGGTAGTGAAGTCAAATTGTATGTCATGAAACCGACCAAAACAGTACTAGCCCCTTTAATTATACTTAGCTAGGTAAAAGAAATGGTAGACCATAGGCATGATTCCCACCACCTATTGGATTGATTTTTTTATTATTATCTTAGGAAACTTTTCCATCACCTGTTGCATTGAAAGGTAATTAGAGTGGACCTTTTTTGCAAAGTTTAGAGCAACTACTGGTACTAGTTATTGGACTCTTTTAATAAATTAATGAGGAAACAAGTACAATTGAATTAATGATGCAACAATGATCTTTTGGTGGATATTTGTGAGATTCTCCGCAATGCATGGCACTTGTAGTGTGATTTAATTTAGCTTGAAATCTTAGATGTTTTGTCATTAGATTTGGGGTGGGGTCTTGAATTTGACATTTCAACAAAATAAATCAGTTTCCTTGCAATCAAGAAAACCAAAACTTTAACATTTCTGTAACACTAACAATTTTTCCAACGGCCATAAATGATCACTAACCAAGTGAAGAATCATTAACCACATGAGTATGATTGTGCGTATCATTTGCTGTTTGTATGTTTGTACTTTACAATCAAGAATTCCAAGACATGCATCAATGTTGCGATCATGGAATGGTCCTCTAGCTCAGAACTGAGGTACACATGCTGGGCCCAAACTATTCTCAAAATATGAGAATCCCTTCATCTAGCAACCAACAGTGACCCCAACCCAGAAATTTATAAGCCATAATGCATGATATGAGGTATAATTTGACGCTTGATAGTTGTAGCATGATGTGAAATATTTCTGACACCTCATTCCAGGAAGAAGCTGACATTCATGTTAGGCAAATTCTACTGTATTACATGTCTTTTGTTTTCATATAACGAAAGTCACTTTCCATCCACACGCTTTTACAAGCAACGAAACGCTATCCAGACTCGCACTTGGTCCAAATTAATAAACAAAATTAATGCAAAGGATAATATTTAGTGTTGGAGAGCAAAAATGACTGGAGTTATGATCTGATCATTTAGGGAGATTTTCTTGTTAATGTTGCCAAGGCTCTGACTTAGTATGTATCCGAAATCTCTAATCCAAATCTCCATCCCAAATTAAGGGAGACCATTGGATCAGTGAGTCCCATTTAAAAAAATTAATGGGACATACTCGTCCAATGGTTTTCCTTCATTTGGGATAGAGATTTGGGTTAGAGTTTTGGGATACATAGCATTTTCCTAAATTTAAAACCAAACACTTGAGCTCGAATGAAGTCGCTCGCATGCCCCCACTCGACCCTTTGAATCTGTCTACTGTCTACATTTATGAAGGTAATAAGATTGGAAATGGGGGAATTCAAGGACCCGTGATTAAGTTGAGCCTGCAGAAGAATATGATTAGCTCAGTAGGCTTTTCACATTTCAATCCAAGGCATCAGCTAACGCTTCTTTGCCTGCTTAGAATATGCAATATGGGGCCTATTTTAGCACTTCGCTTAGCTCCTAATTTTTGGAAGGTTGACCAAATCTCACATGGAATGACCAAATGTTATTGGAAAATGAAGTCTATGATAATGCTGAAGCTATGAATATGAAAAAATAACCAAAGAGGAGAAAAAAAATCCATATTCTGTGTGTGTTGGAAGCTAAAGGACTATCACACATTTACTAAAAAATTTAATGGAAGAGACTATTGAAGACATAAAGAACTCTTTCTATTCACTCATATTCAAATTGATGTATTACATAGGATATATATATAGACTCTCATACATAACACATGCAAAATAATCTCAGTACATAATGTAATAATAAAAATAATAAAGATTTCACTCCTCCAGTATTTGGAGAATTAAAATACTACAATTAATTTGTCCTCCACTAATATCAAATTGATGATCCACTAATACAAAAAACTAAATGCATAAAAATAACTCCTAAAACATGAAAAGTCATGTTTATTATTATTTTTCCAACACCCCTCCCTAAACATGATTTTTCTTCTCATCTAACAAACTTATCAATCTGCAAAAAACATCATCTTTGAGGGGCTTAGTGAAAATATTGGTAATTTGATCTTAAGACTTCACAAACTTGAGCTCCACTTCTTTCTTGGTCACATATTCTCTAATGAAATGAAATATTGTGTCAATATGCTTATTACAATCATGAAACACATGATTCTTTGCCAACGCTAGTGCTGATTTGTTGTCAATGAAGATCTTCGTCGATTCTTCTTGAGGCAAATGAAGCTCGTTCAATAAATTTCTAATCCAAAGACTTGACAAACACATGATGAAGCCGCCACATACTTGGCTTCACAAGTCAAAAGAGTCACAATGGGTTGCTTCTTTGAACTCCAAGCAAATACAGTATCTCCAATGAAGAAAACATACCTAGTAGTATTTTTTTTATCATCTATATCTCTGGCCCAATCACTATCACTATAACCCGCAAGTTTGGAATTATTAGAATAAGAATATAACAATTCATAATCAAGTGTACCTTTGATGTATCTAAAAATTCTTTTCGCCGCCATCAAATGGAATATGGTAGGAGCTTCCATATAGGGACTTACAAGACCAACACCAAAAAAAGAATATCTGGCCTTGTGCATGTTAAGTATTTCAAGCTTTCCATTAGGCTCTTGAAATGGGTAGAATCCACATGCTCTCCATTTTCATATTTTGACAATTTTACACCACATTCAACGGGTGTGAATACCAACTTACAATCTTGTATCTTGAATTTTGCTAAAATTGTTTTATCACAACCTTCTTGAGAGATGAAAATACATTCCTTCATTTACTTCACTTCAATATCAAGGTAGTATAACATAAGCCTATTGGAGTTATAGCAGCCTAGGTTATTAGGGTTTATTAGAGTTTTTCTCTTTTTACCTTTTTATCCTTATTGTGACTTTTATTTGCTATATATACGGAGGCTCTACACTTAGTTTGTATTCTATTCACTCACAACTATTTCTACTTGGTATCAAAGTAACCAACCCTAACCCTAGCCCCCGCCAAACATAGCAACCTACGAGACATCACAGGCATCAGCAACTAGAACACTTCACGGACTGCTCTACTGCTCAGTCCATTCCACCGACTGCCCTACTGTTCAGTCCACTCCACTGACTGACTACAAACCAACATCCTTCATTACCAACAAAATCAACACCGACATACTACCACAAACCCCCATTGACACATTGCCCAATCAGACCCAAGTCCCTAGCCACCGATAAACCCAAGTCCTTGCCATCGACACATTATCCAACCAACCCAGCGGTGACATCACTGCCTACTGCCCATGACCTAACCAACCCAACGATCACATCACTGCCCATTGCCCAGCCACCTGGTATCCACCCAAGCAAAGGCCAGGCAATCCCAATGCTAGTCTGACACTCCTTTGTGCTTCACGTTCTTCGTCACAGTGTCGACATCTCTTCGTGCCATTGATTTCTTATTCCTAGAGGTGCAACATCTAGGACCTTTTTAAGAGGGGTCGGATGCGGTAGATTAGTTATATATTTACTGGATTTTTGGGCACTGTGACCTAATTATTTGGGAGCTTTCTATGTGAAAATCCGCTATTTATAATTATATCTATTAAGTTATCAAAATTTTAACTTTTAATATAGAACAATTCGGATGAAGAAATAGACTTCATCGTTGAATTCTCCTCATGGAAACGAGTCCGACTAATATAATGTTGACTATGTTTAGTACCGAGGACAAATTAACTTAAGTTAAATTAATTAAACAAAATTAAATGAATAAAAATAAAAATAATGATAATAATGATGAATAACACAGCCATGGCAGTCTGCCATGACTATTTAGCTGACATTAGCCATTTTGGGAAGGCAAGGAAGTATAATTGTCTGCCATTGCCGCCCATGACCATTGATCACTATTTGATCGTAGACTGAAGGCACTCTTATTTAGTGTATAAAGACAGGTAAAATAGATGAAAATGGGGGAGAAAGAAATCGGGCAGCCTTGGTCTTGAAAAATAAACAAACAGAGAGAGAGAGAGAGAGAGAGGAGAGGTCATACACCATTGTTGAGGTGCTAAAGCTTTTGGGACGATCAATCGAAGTAAAAAAACTATGATTAGAACTATCTTGTTGTCTTCCTTGATATATATATATATATATATATATATATATATATATATGAAACATGTGGGTTTATGTATGATGGAATTTCATACATGTATTAGTGTATATGTGGGTATGTTATATAATTATTTGGATGTGTAGGTCTCTCAAATGGGTTTTATCTCCTAATGAAACTAACAAAAAAAATAATTTTAAGAGATGAAATCAGGTAGAAGAAGATGAAGAAGAAGAAGAAGAGCAGTACTGGGCGTAGGTAGAAAAAGATGGAGATGATGACTTAAATTCAGAAACTACCCCTTTTAGCTTTAGCTACAACATATACCTCCTTAATGAAATTATAAAGTTAAGTCCAATATTTTGTTAAGTTACAGAAAGCCCCTTTTGTGTCTCATGAGTAACAGATACGTACATGTTGAAATTACACAATGACCCCAAAAGATTATAAAATATTACTAAAACACTAAATCAGTATTTTTCATAGTTAGGAAATGTTTCTAAAATTGTATATTGACCCCAAATAGTTAAGAGATTGTTTTAGAGATTGTAAAATTACACCATATTGCTAGATCATGTATTTAGAAATTATCTAAAGACCCCGAAAGTTTCCAAAACTAAAAATATAGAGGCTATCATAAATTGTTAGCTTTTTAGGAGTGTATATATTTATATATACAAACACTCATAGTTATGAAGATTATGTATATTGGTTGTATAAGTAAAGATGTAATTCTAGTCAACATTAACAACCACTAAAGTATGGTTGTACATGAGATATGTTGATATACAAAGGATGATAAATGATGACATGTGCTCAATGGTGATAATTACACTGAGGTAGAACTCGTACATACTCTTATATGTATTAACATGTCAGGATGATATTGAAATGCATATTCATGATTATATTATTTGCATTTTGGTTGTTATCATGATGGTAAATACATCAGTTGTGATTATTTTGGTTAGTATGCTCAACCGACTTTGAGACACATGAAATGATAATTCTTGAAATGAAATGGGGACAAGTAAGTAGGGATCGCTCCTCCTTTGGGTGAAAGACCCAGAATAAGTCTTGATCAAGCATAACATCCGTCATGGTGCGGGGTTACTCGTGCCCTGATTGAAAGCATCTAAGGACGAGGGGGTGAGATACACCCGAGGTTAGAGCCCTCAAAGGGACCCGATGTTCCCTAAGAATTTGTGCATAACAAATGATGTACTGGTGTAATTAATTATAGACTAAGATTGAAAGTCTAGTGTGACCCATGACACGAATAGGTAATATTGGGTACATGCTAAATCGAGCATTTTCTATTTGTTTGTACGCCATATGTATTGCTTTAAGCGTGCTATGAGTCTAACGTTGTTATATTTACTTCTCAAAAATATTATTTGAGAATTTTGTGTATACCTATGTCATGTGGGATGGGATTAACGATCGATAGTTGTTTTCCTACTAGGCTTTGGCTCACCCTAACATTTTTGCAGGGATTAGACCAAGAGATGATGGGGGTTTCTTCTCAGAGCTATCTTGAACATCTGTGCTCAGTTGGCTTACGAAATATTATATTTTATGTTAACGCTCGGGAAAATTTTAGATTTTGTGACTTGTGTTTTGTTGCTTTTGTGTGTTTTCAAAACCGACAGGATATAATGGTGTTGATTATGGAATACTTTTGGGATGAATGTAAAATTTGGGTACTTAGACTATGATATTAAATGAATGCCCAAATTACAATCATTTGCACCTAAGTTACTTGAAAGTACGTTAGATGCTCTGATTGTCTAGTCTAAACCGAAGTACGTGAACTGTTCAATTTATTTCATGAATTTTGTCCATTTGCCACATAAATCACATTAATAATATTAAATCACCCCCAAAAATCGGGACATAACAACTTGGTATCAGAACTTAGGCATACAATTTACAAGGGGCCTTGGGGGAAACCTTAGGCATGTCGAAAACGCGCATTCTAGCTGTAATTAGAGATTGGCTATGATGATGATTATTATTATTATTATGCTAAGTTTTAACGTCTGTCTAGCTTTTGATTAAACCATGACGACAAATAGGACTAGTGGTGGTGCAACAACCTCCTCTTCACAAGACATTGATGATGCTGACTTGATGTTGACCATGCGAGAAATTGCTGGAGTTATGTCTCAAATTAATATACACTTCTTCATCAAGAAAACCATTAAAAAAAGTTAATTTTACATTCATTTGATAAATTTTCCAATTATTTAGAGTTGTTAAAGAAATAATCAAAGTAATTGTTTACAAACGAGCAACTGGTAAATACCTCATCACAATCAATATCCAGTCTTTTGCAACCAACATTGTTTTGTACCTCTCCACTTCACCTTTGATATTTTTCTTTGTCTTGTACAATCATTTCACTCCAATGACCTTTTGTCCTCTAAGGAGTGTGGCAAGTTCTCATGTTCCATTTCTTTCAATAGCTTCAATTTCTTCATGCATAACACTTCTTCACTTCTTGTCTTGTGTCACTTTCTCATAGTCTATGTGATCATAATCAGAAAATAGGAAAAAAGTGTTAGATCACTAAATCTTTGAGTTACCTCTTCAGTTTCTTCATAGATATCTCGAAGACTCCTCATACGGGGTGACCTTTC
This sequence comes from Ilex asprella, assembly GCA_023539305.1. NCBI lineage: Eukaryota > Viridiplantae > Streptophyta > Magnoliopsida > Aquifoliales > Aquifoliaceae > Ilex > Ilex asprella. Next base: position 25,693,791 of record CM042196.1, read on the forward strand.
ACTTGAACTTGCTTTAGATGATGATGGAGATGCTTGCACATTGATGGGTGATGGTGGAGGAGAATAAATGGGTAGCTCCATGATCTCATTGGGATCCTTCTCTTCTTCAAAGAATGAGAAAAAGCTTAGTCTTCTTGTGGAGTGTTCTAATCTCATTCATCTTCTTCATCAAACTCAACATCTCTACTAGTGATTATTTTGTCATTGCTTGGGTTATAAAGCTTGTAACCTTTACTTCTTGAATCATAGCTAATGAAGACAAATTTTTCACTATTGTCATCTAGTTTAGTTCATTTATCATCCGACATATGTGCATAGCATACACTTTCAAAGACTCGCAAATGAGAAACATTTGACTTGATTCTTCTCCATGTTTCTTGTGGTGTTTTGCCTTGAACACTTCTAGTAGGACACCGATTTAACAAGTAGATGGCACAATCAATAGCTTCTGCTTAAAATTCCTTGGATATCTTTTTACTCTTCAACATACTCCGAACCATGTCAAGAATGGTTTGGTTCTTCCTTTCGGCAACACCATTTGTTATGGTGATATTGGAACCGTTAGAGGATGGTGAATTTCATTTTCTTCACAAAAAAAAATTTGAATTCATTTGATGTGAATTCACCTCCTCTATCGGATCTAATAGCCTTAATTTCATACCCACTTTATTTTTCAATCAAAGCCTTAAATCTTTTGAAAACACTAAACACCTCCGATTTTTGTTTTAAAAAAATAAACTCACGTTTTTCTGCTAAAATCATCAATAAAGAGAAGAAAATACCAGTTCTTATCAAATGATGGTGGGTCTATAGGGTCGTAAACATCCGAGTGAACAAGTTGAAGTGGTTTGGTTACTTGTGAAATAGATTTTTTGGAAAAGTTCTTGCTAGTTTGCTTTCCAATTAGACATCATCACAAACTTGATCCAGGTGGTTTATAGAAGACAATTATTTCACCATCTTCTTTCTAGACAACAATGTTAGTCCTCCAAAATTCAAGTGTTCAAATCTCAAGTGTCATAACCAACAAGAATCTTTAACACATGCTTTCAAGTATTTTGCCACATCACTTTGAATATTTAACAGAAACATTCTATTTCTTGTCATTGACACTTTTGCAACCAAATTCTCATTTTCATCTCTTATTAAAAGTTATGATTTTTCATGTAAATATCATAACATTTCTCTAAGAGTTGTCTCAAGCTCAAAATATTATTTTTCATGTTTGGCACATAAAAAATATTAGAAATAACTTGATGTCTTTCATCCTTCAAACAAATTAAAATGTTACATCTTCTCATTACCAGAATTTGAGAAGAATCTTCAAAAGTGACTCTTTCACTCACAGATTCATCAAGTTCTGCAAACATATCTTTATTTTCACGTATATGATTACTAGTACTGGAGTCAAGGTACCACACGTTCTTGTCTCCCTTTTGCTCTTCTTTGTATGCCAACAACAAGGTCGGCTCTACCTCTTTAACTTTGTCTTTTACAAAGTGTGTTGTTTCTTCCACAAAATTATTTCTACACTCGGAAGCAAAATAGTCGTATCAGTGACAATTATAACATTGGATATGAGATTTATCATACCTCCCTCCATATGACTTTGAATTGTTGCCTCTTCCACGATGTGATTCTTGACCTCTTTCTTTTTTGTTGGATGCATTTTGGCCAAAATTTTCTCCTCTACCTCGACCACGTCCACATCCTACACCTCTTTGACTTCCGTCTTTTCTTCTTTCTTTTTCTTTGAAAGAAAACTTGGTTTGTAACACTTGCACTAATAGCTCTTGCTTCTTCTTGCCTAGCTATTCTTCATGGGCTAACAACGATCTCATGAGTTCGTCGATTGTCATTTTCTTCGATGGCTATGGCAATATAGTCAAACTTAGGGTCCAATGAACGGAGGATTTTTTCTATCACTTGGGTATCATCATAGTGATCATCACCATACGTTTTTAAATTATTCACAACTACCAAGATTCTTGAGAAATGATTTGAAACTAATTTAATTTTTTTCATACGTAAAGCCTCAAATTCACCTCGTAGAGTTTGGAGGTAAACTTTTTTGACTTTTTTCACTCTATTATGAGCGGTTTTAAGAACATCTCATGTTTGCTTGGATGTGGTTGCACTAGCAACCTTATATAACATAGCATCATCCAAGCATTGATGGATGAGTGAAAGAGTCTTTTGATACTTCTTCTTTATAGCTTGCAAGACTTCTTTTTGGACTTGACTTAAGAAAGTTTTATCTTGTGGTGTTGTATAACCAATTGTTACAATCTCTCATAAGTCTTGAGATCCAAGAATTGTCTTCATACAAGTATACTAATTCTCATAGTTATCTTTGGTGAATCGAGACACTTGAAATGGAAGCATATCAGTCGTTATCTCTCTCTTACTCTCTTTTTTTCAACATTCAAGTCTAACTCTGATATCACTTTGTTGAAATTTAGAGGACTATCACACACTCACTAAAAAACATAATGGAAGAGACTATTGAAGATAGGAAGAACTTTTTCTATTCACTCATTTTCAAATGAATATATTACATAGGATATATATAGACTCTCATATATAACACATTACGTACAAAATAACCCCACTACATAATGCAATAATTAAAATAATAAAGACCCCACTCCTCCATTAATTGGAGAATTAAAATATCTTAATTACTTTGTTCTCACTAATACCAAATTGATCATCCACTAATACAAAAAGCTAAATGCATAAAAATAACTCCTAAAACATAAATAGTCATACTTATTATTATTTTTCTAACAGTGTGTCTTGTAGTTTTGAGGGAGGAGGGGGTCAAAGTGTGGCGGCGCGGGGTGTGAATGATGAATCGCTTGATGTTTGTTATTCTATTGTGGTAACATCATATAATTGCGGGACAAATGATTTCATTTCAAACGCATCATCAGAACTTCTTCAAATAACAGTTTTTACATTTCAACGCATTTCTGCATTGTCTTATTAAACCAGAAACCCTTTCAATGTCATAATTATACAATTGCACACAACAAAACATTTATAATCACAAACTATGATATTCATGGTTTATGTATATATAAACACTAATGCTATTAAGACATAATTTAGGGACTTAATGTGTTATGACCATTAGATTGATAGTGTTGTGACTCAGTGATAATTTAATGTTGAGACTCACTAACAATCATTAAATCCCCAAATTATGTTCTTAAATGATGTCTCAATAATATTGATCATATATAAAATACCTCACCATTCACCGTATTTAGATTGAAATCTTCTAGAAGAACCACCTAGTTCATGGTAACCAATGTTCTCAACAGCACCAACCGTCTTGAATAAGCGCCGCTTGTTTATCTCCTCCACTAAGGTCCGGTGCAACAATTGGCTGCGCACATCCACAAGTGATCTTACCCTTGATATCTTCCCTTGGTAGTTTGAACTACAAGCTCCTCGAGTATTATGCATTACATTGCCTTGATTGCTGCAATATTTGGTAATGCTCTCTTCGGGGCAGAACCTTGTGCATTTGTTTGTCTTTGCAATGAAGTGGGGCTCTCCTCTTTTAGAACCCATGTCAAAGTGAATTTCATTTTCGGTAATGTAATTTATGTTGGAGTACTTGTTGGAACTTAACGAGCTTTGGGAACTTGCATCATCATTCATGAGCAAATCTTCTGCATCAAGAAACAAACCACCAAATTTTAGAGATTTCCTATCTATTTGGGAAGTTATCACAAAGGAAAAAACAAAGATGATGGAAAAAAAGGAAGAATTTAGACTCACCTTGTAGCCAATCATGGCCTGAAGTCATCATATTTTTTCCCTCAAGAAATTGGTTTTTGCAAGAAGATAAGAGACCAGAGAGAGAAGATTGGGAGGAAGAGAGGGAAGAAAGAGAGTAGAATGGGTGATGAGTTCTATCGTCATCATCTTGATTGTAGTCGAAGTTGTGCTGGTAATGGCTTTGAGGTGAGTCCCATCCTTTCCAGGTTGGAGCCAAAGCAGAAATCTCGGCATCAATCATCTCAGCAATCTCAAATGGCACCCAATCAGTGATCTCTAATTCCTTGACCATCTCCATTGCAACGTCAAGCGCAGTGTCACTCGCAATGTCAAAAGGAAAGTATATGTTTCTAGCTTTACCTGAATTGGAGATCATAAGTCATAACCAACAATCAGTTCAGGAAGTTAGGATCCAGGGATCATGACTGAAAAATAAATAGCTTGAATTGAGTGACACTGCACTTGATGTTGCAATTGGTTATAAGCTTCTGTATGCACACATTAAAAAAAACTCAACTACATGTAAGGCAATTACCATCCTTATTGGAGATCTGCACTTTGAGAAAGATCGTATCATCTTCGGGGTTCATTGTCCCCGTGATTGTCATGTCTGTGCTGTTTGCTGGATCACCCAACAGACATGGCACATCCAACATTTTTCCATTTGGAGTTAGCATATGAATCGGGATATTTGCAATGAGAACCGATTTAACTTCATCAGTTGCTAGAAATGGATCCATCAAGAGCTCACGGGCAGATGGCCTTTTCGAAGCCGTCTCCAAGCATTTCCTTATAAATCGCTGGGCTTCGATATCATGAATCCGGTAGTATGCTGCCGGTAGCTTTCCCTGGATTGTCAGAAGGCAGCATGTATGTCTGATCAAATCTGTGGTTTTCATAGACGAAAATAAAATGCTGAAGCCAACCCCATGCTTACCGAAGTCACTTTCTTGTATATCTGAGCTGGGTTGGAGCACTCACTATATGGATACTCGGAAGTAAGCATTTCTAACACACACATGCCAAAGGAGTATATGTCCACCAGCTCATCGTAATCCTCTTCATATAATTCGGGTGCCATAAATTCGGGTGTACCTAATGGTTGACAAGAACATATATAATATCAGAATGATAAGTAGGCAAACAATTAGCATACTCGAACTATCAATCCACTGTTCATGCCAGCATTTGATCTCAAGAACTTTCAGGCCATAGATATTATTTATACAACGGGGAATTATCACCATCATGTGCGCCATGAACTCATAGCTATAACATAAATCTCGAATGCATATACTCAACCCAAACCACGAGCATCAGTCAGGCCATAGAGTTGATATACAAAAGAATATATGGTTTCTTATAGAGTTAATGACACCCCATATTCTCTCATATATCTTGATGAGACAGTTTTGTAACTAACCAGACTTCATGATAGGCAATGGGTTGCAGTGACAATCAAAATCATGTTATAACATTTACGATTCCTACATATGATTTATTGGATGATACAAGGTGTGAGAGATAGATGATTGCCTATGACACTGTGGGCATGTTGCGACCCACGAAGTATGGCTGCTAACCCTAGATCACCGATCTTTACTTGCCCAAGATGTCCATTGACGAAGATGTTATCGCATTTGAGGTCCCGATGTATAACTGGAGGATCATGGCCGTGCAGATAAGCAAGACCGTGTAAAATTTGGCGACACCAATTCTTGACTGCCCCAATATTCACTCGCTTGTACCTTTGTCTATACCTGTACCATGTCACACTGCATATCACAACAAGCACACTAACTGGCTAACACAATTGTGCTCATGCGCAGGAATATTAGAACAAACCTAAAACCTATTGACAATGTTACTTCGACATACTTTGATAATCAATTTTTTGTGGTTGAATTGACAATAAGACTACAACAATATCAGGATTCACCAACATTTCAATGGCAACAGTAGATTAGCTTACAAATTACATTCAAGGCATTGTTGAGAGTTCATCTAATTTGGAAGAAAGGGTAAAACTTTCTTAGAGTTTTCAGTGCTACACTAATGTACTTCTTGCACCCAATTGACTGACTAGCACAATTTGAGTTCTCAATATACTGCTCCCGTTGGATTGATCCTAAGATTGTATGGGGACCGCTGTGAATCACACAAACAAAATTGTTTTGCCAACAAATTTTGCTTATAAAATGTTGTGTAATCAATAGATGGCTAGATCATGACAATTGTAAAAAAAAAAAATATCAGTGTCACCTAGAGGAACAGCCGAAATCAAAGGACTAAAGTCTTTCATAAACAATGATACACATAGTTTTACTTTGGAACATCAAGATATTTCTTCATGTAAAGTCATAGGGGGTTGTGAGTAATTACTCTCTAAGGGTGCCAGAGGTAAACATTTCAGTGATGAAGTTGAAAGTTCGGTGTTCAATGTCAATCCAAGAAGCGTAGAATCTCATTATAGAGTCGTGATCGAGGTTCTTGAGGAGGTGGACTTCAGAGTATAGCCGCTGCAACTCTTCTGGTGATCGAAAGATATCATTAAGCTTTACCTGGTTCCATGCTACCTCCATCCCAAGAACCTCATCAAATGCCCTATACACTGTCTTCATCGCTCCTCTTCCAAGAACATCTCTGAACTGCAAAAAATAAAACAAAACAAAACAAAAATTTACACAGTATGGCCTATAAGCACATGGAACAATCGCAGTCCTCATTTGAAAGCTAAAAATGTCACATGCTTCAAATTGAAAATACAATCATGTTTACTCTAATGATATTGCCTTAACAATTAATTGCAATGGTTCCACACAATATATCCAACATTGTCGAGTCCCCAACTTCACTAACCAAGAGACATGCAAGGTAAATCCATTAAAAATTAAGCCACACTATAGGCTCTACATCCACCTTCACATCTGGCAGAAAACTCAAGTATTCAAAATCTTTTATTTTCTGGTTGGAATATAGCCGAGGAAATTATAATACAAAGTGTTCCATTACGTCCTAGAACAGTGAAGAGGCGATATGCTATATTGATCTTGATTCGTGACACTTTAGAGCAAAATTTTAAGGACAGAAACTATAATTTATCTTTTCCTTAAAAACAAATGAAATGGACAGAATTTCTATCTTATAACATTTTCTTTTATTTATCCTACCAAGTTCTCCTTCTGTAAGTTAATATCTAAGATTGGCAAAAACTATATTTATGTCTATGATATGGAACAGTGGACTGTTAGAGTTATCAACATCAGCGTGTGATTGAGAAGATGTGTTGAACAAGTCAAATTTGTTTTTGTGTAAAATATATGTCTATGTTTAGGTTTTCAATAAATTAGGAATTGTCCGAGTATTAGGGAAGTCATTGCAGCACGTTTAGAGTGATCGGTTGTCTTTCTATTCCTATTTTTAGTATTTCTATTCTTGTTAAGAGTTTTGCCTATAAAAGGCTTGTATCAGGTAAAGTTTATATACTATCACATCAATAAAACTATTTTCTTTCCTCCTCTGTTTATCTCTTTTATAAAGTGGATTCAACATTTGGTATCAGAGCAAGGTTGAAGAGGGAGTTCAGAGAGTGTTTGAGAGTCAAAACACGTGAGGAAAAGAGAGAGTGAAATGGGTGATCTTCAAGTCATTGGCGGAATAAAAAAGCTCAACAACCAAAATTACAATACTTGGTCAACGTGCATGATGTCGTACATGCAAGGCCAAGACTTGTGGGAGGTTGTGAACGGAAGCGAAATTACTCAACCGGAGGCTGAGGATGCGAATGGTATACTGCGGAAATGGAAAATAAAAGCGGGCAAAGCGATGTTTGCTTTGAAGACAACGATCGAAGAAGATGTGCTAGAGCACATTCGAGATGCCAAAACCCCTCACGAAGCTTGGAATACGTTCGCCAAGCTGTTCTCAAAGAAGAATGACACGAGGCTCCAACTTCTAGAGAGCGAGTTGTTGTCAATAGCACAGCGTGACTTGACAATTGCTCAGTACTTTCACAAGGTGAAGACGTTATGCCGAGAAATTTCCGAGTTGGATCTAGAAGCTCCAATCGGTGAAACCAGGATGAAGAGAATAATCATCCATGGTTTGAGACCAGAATTCAGAGGCTTTGTTGCTGCAGTACAGGGATGGCAAAATCAACCATCACTTGTTGAGTTTGAGAATTTGCTTGCTGGTTAAGAAGCCTTGGCTAAACAAATGGGAGGAGTTTCATTCAAGGGTGAAGAGGAAGCGCTTTATGCCCACAAAGGCAGGTGGAATTCCAAGCAACACACCGTCGGCAGAACTAAAAAGATTGAGGACAAGGCAAAAAGTAATCAAGGTGAAAGAAGCACCCGTGTTGAGGGAGATTCGAAGAATCCTGGCACCAGAAAAAAATTTGAAGGGAAGTGCTATAATTGCGGGAAAAAGGGTCACATGGCAAAAGATTGTTGGTCGAAAAAAGGGCTTGTGGAAAGTAATGCTGCTACTTCCAAAAGCGAAGATGAATGGGACGCTCAGGCATTTTCTGCTACAATAGAAGAATTAGCTTTTATAGCAACAACGTCTGAACAAATTGATTATGAGAAGGATTGGATCATTGACTCAGGCTGCTCAAATCATATGACGGGTGATAAAGAAAAGCTGCAGGATTTGTCGGAGTATAAGGGAAGACATATGGTAGTCACAGCGAACAACTCAAAGCTACCAATAGCTCACATTGGTAATACGGTAGTCTCTTCCCAATATAATACTAATGATGTGTCGCTTCAAAATGTCTATCACGTCCCAGGTATGAAGAAAAATCTTCTCTCGGTAGCACAATTAACATCTTCAGGCCATTTTGTTTTGTTTGGCCCTCAAGATGTGAAAGTTTATCGTGACCTTGAGATTATGGAAAAGCCGGTGATAAAGGGACGGAGACTAGAGTCAGTCTATGTGATGTCTGCAGAAACCGCATATGTAGACAAGACTAGAAAGAACGAGACAGCCGATTTATGGCATATGCGATTAAGTCACGTTAGTTATTCCAAACTAACTGTGATGATGAAAAAGTCAATGTTGAAGGGACTTCCACAACTTGAAGTGAGAAAAGATACAATCTGCGCAGGTTGTCAGTACGGCAAAGCGCATCAGTTGCCGTATGAAGAGTCAAAATGGAAAGCAAAGGGGCCGTTAGAGCTAATTCACTCTGATGTGTTTGGACCTGTTAAGCAAGTCTCTCTTAGTGGGATGAAATACATGGTGACCTTTATTGATGATTTTTCTAGGTACGTGTGGGTGTACTTTATAAAAGAAAAATCTGAAACTTTCTCAAAGTTTAAAGAATTCAAGGAAATGACGGAAGCAGAGGTTGATAAAAGAATCCGTTGTCTGCGTACTGACAATGGGGGAGAGTATACCTCAGATGAGTTTTTTTACTTCCTCCGAGAATGCCGAGTACGCCATCAGTTCACATGTGCTAACACTCCGCAGCAAAACGGCGTAGCAGAAAGAAAGAATAGGCACCTAGCAGAAATCTGTCGAAGTATGCTTCATGCAAAGAATGTTCCGGGACGGTTTTGGGCAGAAGCAATGAAGACTGCAGCTTTCGTGATCAATAGGCTTCCTCAACAAAGGTTAAGTTTTTTATCACCCTTTGAAAAATTGTGGAACATAAAGCCTACAGTTAGTTATTTTCGAGTTTTCGGATGTGTTTGATATGTCTTTGTACCTAATCATCTACGTAGCAAGATGGACAAGAAGGCTGTTAGGTGTGTCTTTGTAGGATACGATAGTCAACGAAAAGGATGGAGATGTTGCGATCCTACAACTGAAAAGTGTTACACATCCCGGAATGTGGTGTTTGATGAATCATCTTCATGGTGGTCCTTAGAAAATGAGATATTACCAGATTCAGATATTTTTAAAATCCAAAATCCAAGGAAGCCTCATTTGGAAGCAGTTCAACGAATTATGAGATATGTAAAGGGTACAATTGATTATGGTCTGTTGTACAAGAAAGGTGAAGATTGCAAGCTAGTTGGCTACTGTGATGCTGATTATGCAGGAGATCACGACACCCGCAGATCAACTACCGGGTATGTGTTTATGCTTGGATCAGGAGCAATTTCTTGGTGTAGCAAGAGACAACCGACAGTATCTTTGTCAACAACGGAGGCAGAGTACCGAGCAGCAGCAATGGCAGCTCAAGAGAGTACGTGGCTTATACGACTGATGAATGATCTACATCAACTAGTGGACTATGCAGTTCCATTGTAATGTGACAACCAGTCGGCAGTTCGTTTGGCGGAGAATCCAGTCTTTCATGCGAGAACAAAACATGTGGAAGTGCATTATCATTTTATCAGGGAAAAGGTTCTGGAAGAAGAGGTTGAGCTGAGGCAGATTAAGTCAGAAGACCAAGTTGCAGACTTATTCACAAAAAGTTTAAGTGGTAGCAAGTTTGAAAGCTTTTGCCATCAGCTCGGTATGGTAAAGAATTTGGAAGCTGATGTTGGGGGAGAGTGTTAGAGTTATCAACATCAGCGTGTGATTGAGAAGATGTGTTGAACAAGTCAAATTTGTTTTTGTGTAAAATATATGTCTATGTTTAGTTTTTCAATAAATTAGGAATTGTCCGAGTATTAGGGAAGTCATTGCAGCACGTTTAGAGTGATCGGTTGTCTTTCTATTCCTATTTTTAGTATTTCTATTCTTGTTAAGAGTTTTGCCTATAAAAGGCTTGTATCAGGTAAAGTTTATATACTATCACATCAATAAAACTATTTTCTTTCCTCCTCTGTTTATCTCTTTTATAAAGTGGATTCAACATGGACTCTAAACTCCTGTATATATAGTGACTACACTTGTATAGAGGTCAACTTGCCTTGCAATCAATATAAAATTGGTTTGTTGAATAAAAAAGCAACCACCACTTATAAAATGGTTAATGTAGGAGGTTGAAGCAGGGGAGTATTTTAGTGCAGCCCCTAAGTCAACTCTACTCATATGACTTCTTCTGTGGCGATTCCCAATATCGAATCAAACGCTCTTTTGGAGTAAATATTTGGTGAGTTATCATTAGATGGTTACACCATATGATAATACTGACGTGATATAATCGTTACACCTAGTATTTACTGCTCGACTATATGTTTCACTTCACAGGGAAAAAAAGGGCTTGAGCAGTGAGAAAGCAATGAGGCATGCAGTAAAAATGTTCATTTCAGATAATACGCTCCCCCATCAAACCATTAGAAAACATTAATGATAACTATAGCAGGTCAATTCCCTAATCAAACTTGCACATATAATGTAATTATTTGCCTCATGATCATCCCAATCAACCAAATGATGCATGTTCTTAACCAAAAATAAAGCATGCAGGTATCAGATCCAAAAATCAGAAACTTACGCATCCATATCGACCAGATGGATCCTTTTCTATGTACCCTAACTGCAACTCTCCTCCGTCAATGGGTTTTCCCAGCCGCGTCTTATACATCGCGGAGCAGTATTCAAGCCCCCCTTGAGGTACTCTCTGAACAAGAATATTTCAAGTTTCTAACTATTGCTACTATATATGGTGTTATTTATTCGGACTAAGTACTTAACTATATAATTGAAGGCGATGAGAGCTGGTGCTAAATGATCCGAGGCTTTCCTTCGTGATTTTCATATGAGAAAACACGGAACAATAGCCAAAAGAGCCTTGAGTAATCGATCCCAAGCATAATCCAAGCCATTCCTACAACCTCTCGAGATAACTCGTAGTCCTGAGAAATCATTTGGTTTCAAATAGAATGGTTTTTGGAGACTGCAGGTTTTCACAGAAAAGACAGTGAGAGGTGGATATGATAAGAAGAGAGAATAAATCTTTTTTTGTCAGCCACTGAGGGAAACTTTGTTGGGATGTTTTTCTGTTGAGAGTGGACTTAAAATTGGAATGTGGAGGTGGTTTGCTTCATGAAAAAAAGTTTAGAAATTCAAATGATCACAAGTGGGGCTTTGGCAAGAAACTGGGCTTCTAAACTTGAAAAATCTGTGGCTACGCTTTGATAGTACCATTTGTGGATATGAAAGAGATCGAAAAACAAGATTTTGGATAAGGACAGAGAGATTCTAAGGCAAGAAGAAAACTTTTGAGACAAATATGAGACAGAATGAGAAGCTTTGGAGAGATCTTAGAGGAGACTGTTTAAGTGCAAAAAATGGGGTATGATATGAGGAAGAATACTGGAGGTGGTGGGGCTATGTATACACCAAACTACAAACGGAAGTTGTCCCCCTCTTTGGTCCCCATCTCACAGATATGACTCATTTTGACGGAATCTGATAGAAATCTATGTAACGGCGTTAGTTGTCATAAATAAACAAATTTATTAGTGACAGAGGAAAGGAAACAAAATTAGAATGAGGCGGCCAAGAGTATAATGACAAATCTAAATTTAGGTTGTTGAACTTCACTCAAATTCGTTATTAACCTTAAATACATCAAGCTATACCTTTTTTTGTAAAGGAATAAACTGCTCTGAGTGCTGATAAATTACCCATAGGTCCAGTACTCCTTCCTGTATGGTTTCTAGGTACTGACAGTTTCTTTTGGTGCTTGAATTGTTTGTTTTGGTCACTAACTTGTGTCATTTTTATTTTCTGTTACAAAAATGAATAAATACATTTACTTACCCAAAAAAAAAAAATCAAAATTTGTGGCTTATTCATGATGGGCAAAATATATATATTAAATCAATCAAGCATATATCAAATAGATTGTGGGGTCCACATAAGATAGAGATATTAAATTATGCATTTTTATGCAAATTAGTCTATCACCTGCAGCTATCATCCATGCAAAATTTTTGTCACCAAGAAATGGCCGGCTAAAAGTCGTATGCATGAAAGATTATCCTCCACAAAATCAGAAATAATACGTGAAGTTATCTTTTCATGTACTGGTCAAAAGGGCCAGTTGTTTGTATAATATATATAGATTATGCACTCTTAAATTGAAAGTAGATAAGGGTTTCTGTCAGTAAATATATTTTCAAATATTCTTGCCAATAAAAACTAAAAAAACGAAGCTATGGATGAAAAAAAGGAAAGGTAAAATATACTTTCTCTTGGCTATTTAATTCTCTAATCCTCCGATAAGTGAAGTGACAACCAACCAAACAACTCAACTGACCACCCAAAGACTATCAAAAGATGTTTGAAATTGGCTTAACATCCAAAGGATTAACACAAAGATTGATTAGGACCGTAGTCCTATCCGAATAGTTGGCGTCCTCTATAAAAGAGTGACATATTGATAGTTCAAGTCTTCCGCTCCCTCCTCTATATTGTAAAATACTGTTACCAATAAAAAAACATAAAGTTTGGTTGGTGCACTGAAGAACCTGTTGGATCAAAGAGATAAAATGATCCAGAGAAAGTGTGCTCTTGATTGAATACTCTCTTATAAATAACTTAAATGGTGATAAAAATTTACAAAATGACTCAAACACTTGTGCAATTTATAGGACTATCCTACCATGTATCTAGACAAGTACACAAACCTAGACAATATATAGGTTCATGAACAACTCTTAGACTCCATACATGAATAACTCTTGAGTGATATTCATGTACCACTTACATACATGAACTTTGTATGAAACCCTTCAAATACCAATAGACGGGTACGGTGTATTGCTTAGAATTCCAACAGAGCCAAACAGTTCCCACAAGCTATGGACGCTCAAATACTTATTAATGGGTTGACAAAAACTACGCCCTTTCATTTTTCATTTGTCTCCAGGTTTGTTTTCAGAAGTTTCTGAAAGAGTCCTCCTCCTACCCACCTACTTTACTTTTTTATCTTCTGTATCCGATTTCGTTCCCGCCTGTTTTGCGTTTTGGTTCTTAGGCCTCGATCTGGTCATCTTCATCTATTGTCCTAGACTAATGCAAAAGGAAATATGAACGAGAAGAATAATTAAATAATATTCTTTTTCAATTCATAACATTAGCAACGTGAGTTTTTGGGGGGCCAAACAATAAATAATCAATCAAAAAATAATAATATTTGAACTTAACTTGCAGACGTAATTTATAGACTTAAATTATCATTGAAATTAAATTGGTAGCGAATCTGTTGAAACTCTCTATTTGTTATGAAAGAGTGTTTTTTGGGTAATCAACATGAAAATTCTATATGAAATAGGATTATATTGGAAGAGTTTTAATATATCATGAAAAATATGTTAGACATTTAATAGGATTATATTGGAAGAGTTTTAATATACCATGAATAAGTATGTTAGACATATGATAGGAAACATAGTAATCAAGTTGTATATGAATAGGTTTAAATTACAATATTTTTATCCCTATAAATAGGATTGAGTATTATATAATCAATTACTAGATAACCAGTTTTCCAATGAATACGTATGTTGCATCGAATTACGTTATATCTTTGTGTCATATCTTTATTGTTTTTCATATCTTTGAAATCTTATCTTTCAACAAGTATTATTTGTGTTAATTATCCACTGTGCAAAACTAACAAGTGGTATTAGAGCTGGATTGATTATCCTAGTAGAATAATCAGAGCTAGATTGATGATCTTGTTAGAACAATCAAAGTTAGATTGATGATCATGGTGCAACAATCAAAATAAATTATTAGCGATTCAATGATCAAGTTAGTGTTCATGTTGAAAGAGATTATCTTGACACATATGTACAATTCTTATTTTTATTTAGATTCATAATAAAAATTTTACAAGTTGATATGAAACCAAACGGATGACTAAATTGCTTCCTGATTGTTTGGATTTGAAGAATTATCACATGTGATGTATTGAAGATGTTTCTTTAGGTTTTTTAGCTCTTAGAGTTGAAGTTGCGGTATTCCAATGGTTTGGGAGCTATTGGACTGATATAAACTCAATAGTGATGATGTTGCATCTTGTGAATTACGAGTCACAGAACCATTGTGGCTTCCCAAGACAGGTAAGACGCGGGTAGAGATGCCTAATTGAAGCAAGCCAAGACCCAGGTTCTTAAAAAATAGAGATAATTGTAACGACTTAGAAGAGTCTGTATGCACGTAGTGCTTGAAAAATTGGTGGATCAAAATCAAGGGTGCTAAGCTCGATCTTGACCATGACCGAATTTAAAGAGTTTAATTCAAAGGAGGCTATTGGAATTTGACACAAACTCTTTAATTGTTATAAAGAAGAGTTTGTTTGATAATCAATGTAAGAATAGGATTATAGTGGAAGAGTTTTAATATACCATGAATAGGTATCTTAAACATGTGATAGTAAACATAGTAATCAAATTGTATTTAAATATGTTTGGATTACAGTATTTTAGCCCTATAAATAAGACTGAGTATTATATAATCAATTACCAGATGACCAATTTTACATCGATATAAGTTTTTGGTCCATGAATATAGTACGGTGTATCAAGATAGGTATGTTATATGGAACTACGTTATATATGTTTGTATCATATTTTTATTATTTTTCTTATCTTTGAATTTCAGTATGTTCTTCATATTCTTCAGCCCCACCCCTAAGTTAAAGAGCCCCCAATTCCGAAACCCAACTCCCCCTACCCATTCTGTAACCCACTTTCCACTCTCCCCTCCCCCCAATTCTGTAACCCACCT
>CM042196.1:25709622-25757818 GCA_023539305.1 Ilex asprella
AACACCCCCTTAGTATTATGTACGACGAAATATTTGATTTTAGACCCCATGAAATATTAATACAAGTATTTGTGAAAATCTTAGGTTTATAAGACATGTATCGTGAAATTAGTCTGTGTTATTTGAAGTGCTTGGATGTTAAATTGTTATTAAGTTGTATTATTTGAAGTTTAATTAGAATAATCGTTATGATATAATTTTGGTTAGGTTGATAATAATACATGGTTTGAGTTGAATTAGACAAATACCTCCCTTTAGTATTATGTATGACTGTTGTAAAATTTAAAATTTAAAACTTTGATGATGTGACACACAACATGCCATTATTCTCTGTCATCATTATGGCGCTAACGTATTAGGCTACGCGATATTTTTAAATTATATTCTTAAAAGTTAATTAAAATTAATTGAAATAGTTATTTAAAATAAAAAACCTAATTAGAGTGAACGTAAAAAAAATAATTAACTAAAATAGAAAATATAAAATTTCAATATATATTTTATCTAACTATTTTACTGAGTTGAATTGGAATTGTTGTTAGTAGCTTGGTTATAGTGAGGGTGGTTCATAAAAATGCAGCAACCCAAGATAGAAAGGACACGTGGATTGATGACGTGTGTGTGAGGGACAATATCTTATTTTATTATAGTATTTTGATTTTTGGAGAGTGCTGAATGGATGGCCTTATGTGATGTCTTGGACATCACTCTGAAATTATTTACAAATTGTGAAAGTGACACATAAAATTTACAAATTTCAAAATCAATACGTTGCGTGAAATGGATGAATATATTATTAATGATAGTCAGATTGGCGAATGTGTCAATTTTGTGTATGATATGCCAAATAGAGTAATATGCTTCTACTACCCGCCCTCCCTCCCTCCCTCCCTCCCTGCTTTTTCTGTAAACATTGGGATTGTAGATGCCATCAGCTTTCAATTATTGAATTGAAAAATAATTTCAAGTAATAATTGAAACAACAGGTGGAACTTAAAAACAGTTCTGGGTTCAATCAGTTCGACATGGAACAACTGTTAGTTTTTTCAGATATTGTCTGGGATGGGTCGTCCATTATGCTTCAATATACGCAAACAGAAATAAATGTAGAGAGTTTTTGACAAAGTAGAGTCGTCAAACGCAGGCTACACATCTCTCTCTCTCTCTCTCTCTCTCTCAAATGGCTTTTTTCTTCTCTAACAGTCTGGTCCTATATTGATAAGCCCTTGGCAATGTAACTTGCACTCGAAGCATAGGACAAACGGTCACTACTGTAACTAAACTCGGTGCCAATTGTGCGCTCTTTAATCTTACACCTAGGGATGCACCCAATCACCGACAAACTAAACACATTTGGTTAACTAGAACATACACTCAAACTTGAGATTTCAAGATGATTTGGCTCCTAAGGCCTTCCAATCCAACTTACATCAGCTGGTTAGTTGAACAAAATTTACCCAAAAAAATCGTAATCTCGTGTTTGTAGACCATCCCAGATCTAACCAGAGGGTCTCAGTTGACACTCCTCAGACTTGGGATGCGAAATGCATGGCATCAACTGAATTTTCATCATGATCAAAAAAAAAAGCAATAAACTGATTTTTCATCCTGTTGACTGCGACTAGTCCATCTACACCACCCACAACATGCACCATCAAGCCACATGGTCCACTGTTGACCCGTCAATAAAATTCTGCAACAGCGTAATGCCCACAACGCCGTGCAGGGGCAATAAATATCTGGATCACCTCTCTGGTCGGCTTTTAAGCCGAGCTAAAATTCAGGTTTTTGTAACAAGCAAATGGCCAAATCAACAATACTAGATATCTAAATCAACAATGTTGGCATCAGAAGTACAAATCTGAAAGGATGGGGGTACGGGACGCAGCATGTACTAGCTCTCTATATATACATATGCACCGGATGCCCGACTGTAGAATAGCCTTCGGTTTTATAATTTTAGTTACATGACAACATTGATTCTCTAGTTAATGTTACATTTCACATAATCAACAGAACGACTTTACGTCTTTAAGGTCCATACTACAAGTGATGATTTGGGGGAAAAATGGGTAAAAAAACATGATGTTAACATCCTATACATAAACACAACAAACTCACTGTAAAGGAGAGGGGTTAAGGAGGGAAACCAATTAGTCGAATGTCCAAAATATCCCGGACAAACGATTCTTTTTAACATCTTCTGGGCAATAGTTGAGGAGCCACAAAGGCAGAAAAGCTCGGCATTAGGTTGGTATGCCAGCATACCCTTTTCTATTAGTTTATATAGTCTACAACCACATAAAGAGGAGATATCTTCCTACCACATTTAGACAGACAGAGGAGGAAAATCATCATCATCTTTTAGATGATATGATGACTGTACCGTAACCCTGCATGTCCAAAAGAAAGAACAGCTTAAATAAAATAAAATAAAGCTTAAACAAAGCCCTAAAGACATCCAACACCAGATAAATTCACAAATAATGAGATTTTCATACCTATCCTGATCCAAAGGCAACAGAATTTTTGGTTTTGGTGTTCCAGGAGAGGGGAGGCCTTGGCTAGAAGTTTGAGGGAGCAACGAGACAGTTCTTGGTTGCCTGCTGTTTTCTGGCAAGGGTGCTCCCAATAACGTATGCCCTACTGACCCAAAATCAACAACTCCCCCCGATTGGAGGACTGAACCATTGGCATGAGGGTGTACTTTCCCACGAGGGGAACCATACTGGTGGATGTCTGAAGACCCAGGCTTCCCACCAACATGGTCAACAGCAACTGCTGATTGTGATTGCTCACGGCTGCTTCCGTCGAGCATGTTCGCTTCAATGGGTGTCACACCCCAGCCATTTTTACGAGGGGACTTCACAGGTGCTTGATTCCTTCCCTTCACTGTTGAAGGCCTATAACCTGGTGGAGACCGATTCTGCAAACGTTAATGCATAAAACCATTTCTGAGATTATGAGGCTCACCACATCAACAGTACGTTAAAAACAGAATCTGCAAAGTGACATCAAGTTTGACTGAGCCAAGGCCCACATGACATGATTACTTCACATTCTTAAAATAAATACCAAATTCAGAAGCATACCATGTTGGGAAAGTATGTTCCTGTTCCCCGTGGCTTTGGCATCTCTTCCAAGCCAAAGGTGCCACCAGGTACCAACACTGGGTTCATGGGATAGAATGCTGGACTTGGGAGAACACCACTGGTATTCCCGTGGGAAACCCCATTACCATTGAACTGTGATGAGTGCTGAATTGCATCCCATGAATTCTTGAACTGAAACTGAGCGAGAGGGGGGGGTGGTGGTGGCGGCGGCGGCGGCGGCATGGGCAAAGCGGGCACACTCAAGGCGTACTCGTAGCACAACCGGCTATATCGTAAATAATTTAATTGACTGTCATAATCCCCACTGAGATCTGACAATTTCAACGATTCAGAATTTCCAACATTGCTTTCCGAGGCACAATCCCAATTAACATGATGTAAATCTTGTGGCAAAGCAACTGGTTTTGGAAATGAAGGATCATCCTTTGAACCAACAGGGGTTGGAACCTCCTGATCACCAACCAAGAGGTTCTTGTGCTGGACGTGGCCAATGATAATGCCTTCTCCATCAGGTGCTTGCAACAGTCCAGAAGAAACTTCATTTTCATAGTGTTCTGACTGTTGTGAGTCTGAAATTCCATGTCTTGTATCTCCATTACCCAATTTGGAGTTGGAGAAAGAGAGGTGTGGTGCAAAATGTGCTATACCCACTGATGAAACACTCACCTCAACATTTAGAGGGGAAACTTCAGCTGAATCATTTGAAATCCTAAGACTACGAATTTTGGTGGTAGCAAGGTCTTTTGCATCCCCAGCACAACTAAAACCCAAAAGAGCACTCCTTTTGGATGAACTGTCAGCCTCCAATGGCTTTGTAGAGTGACACACTTCCACACAGCCTATTTGATGTTCATTTGCCATTTTGCTAAATGTCGTTTCTGTTCTGGATACCTCAATGTTATTGACTGTATCCTGGGTCAATCCATCAGGATTGAACTTACAATCTCCAGATCCGTCAATACATTCAGAAATTACCTTGTATTCTTGACATGACTTGGTGTCTGAAACTGAGAATGCAGTCTCAAAACTGGAGTGATTAAATATTGGGACAGAATCTTGAACATCGGGCCTCGGTCCACTCCCATGTCTATCCAAAGTGTTTGAGAAAAATTTAAGAAGTTCTACATCTATGTTTTCTTCTGGCTGCAAGAGAATTTGTCCAAGTTTTCGAGCCCCATACGTGAAAGCACTCCGTATCCGAAAGAAATTTCCTACACAAAGCAAGCAGGCCATCATTAGCTGCTTCTTTTTACTCTTTTTTTTGTTTTTCTTTTCGGTATTATGGAAGGAGGAGGGGAGAAGAAATCAACAGCGGAACAACAAATTATCTTGGCTCCAGGCACAACCTGTAGCTGATTCTTCAGTGCATCAACAAATTTTAAATGAGCCTGAAACAAAAGACAGGCCTGATCTTTCCAACAAAAATTTTGAATGTAGATTAGGCAAGGTTTACATTCTTATAGTATAATAATTATTTATAAACTTGTATGTACTGTAGGAACAAATTTCTTTCCTTGGCATGTCAGTGAGCAAACCCACAAAACATTGGTTTTCCTAGAAAAATACACTCTAACATTAAAAAGGTCATACCTAGTGCACAAATGAGACCCTTTCTAACCTTGCCTCTCAAGCAATAATAAAATCATAAAGGCTTCTGTGTGTGTTGGGGTGGCCGCAGGGGGGAGGGGGAATAAAGCTACTACCTTTGCTGACACTTCGGCCAAGGTTGTTACTTTGCTTTAATGGATCGACTATGTTCAGATGCTTTGGAAGAAATGTCCTTGAATTTATGTCAACGCCTTTCAAAGGAACAGAGAAAGTGTCCACACAAAATCTAAGAAAATCATTGCTCAGCAATAGGTCACTTCCACCATTTTCGGGTGCCTCGGCTGGAAAAGGGGATGAGAAGATGAGCATATTAAATAAGAAAAAACCAATAACATGCAGTACCAATGCCAGAATATGTTGCTCACCCACGATTTCAGGCAATGAAGATAGACGGACTGGCCCAAT
This sequence comes from Ilex asprella, assembly GCA_023539305.1. Taxonomy (NCBI): domain Eukaryota; kingdom Viridiplantae; phylum Streptophyta; class Magnoliopsida; order Aquifoliales; family Aquifoliaceae; genus Ilex; species Ilex asprella. The sequence continues at coordinate 25,714,749 of CM042196.1, forward strand.
TAAACTGATGCAGTAGTTGTCCCAATCAAATTTGCTGAAGTAGTCCAAAAATCTATAGAGGACCTAAAATCGAGAAGCACGATCGTTAAGATCAAGCTACGCGAATATTTTTTTAGGAATACAAACAATGATTCCCATGAGCACTCACTGCCAGAGGACCATTTAATGTTGAGTGGAAGAGATGGAAGATATATAGAACTAAAGTCTCCAAAGCATATGTAGAAATCAAGCCATGATGAGCCCCAAGAATGCGACTCTCATAATAGCACCAGGCCTTAATCAGTATGACACTGCGCTTAAAGAGATGGTCTTTTCGAATAAGGCGGTCAACCTGTACAATAAGGAGTACAAAAATGATATTCAAAAGTGGAAACAGTCCACCTTCATGCTCAAGATAACCAAGAGAATCTTCATATATGTGAGTAATAGGTAATTATTCCAGTCCCAATTGAATTCTAGCACAATATGCAGCAAAAATAAGTGGAAAAAAACAATTCATGTCATAACTAGAAAGTGCACATGTACACAACCACTCTTTCCAATACAAAAACTTGCCATAAAGATATGATGGGTGAAATTGTTTTTTATTTCTTTTTGATCAGATACTGAAAAGACTTTTTTCAGATATCTAGCTTCAATTCGAGGGTAGTTTCTGATAGACCCACCAAACAAACTCTTTAACTGTCTTCAAAGAGCAATTTCTAAACCACCCAGTCAATACATAATTCTGGCAGCCAAAGGTATATGCTTGACGTGAATCTAATTCAACAAAGCCTCAACTACACCAATGATAAAGCCAGAGGAGCTCTCATTCTTTGATATCTCTTAGCCATTGATCTTCACTACTTCCCCAGTACAAGGTACTTCAAATCTAAAGCTTCTCTTTAAGATTTTGACTGAGTGTATCTCCTCTTTAGTTATATAACTCTTGATTGAAAAGGAATATGACTAACCAAAACATTGCTGAAAAACATCGAGAAATCTGATTGCCTATTAGGGAAATAAATGTGGCGCACTAAATAGAGACCATGCCCATCACGCCCCTTGTACAGGATGCTTGTATTTGAGGACATGGTGGTGGTGGAACTAGATAATCCAAACTCAATCGCCAAACTCATCTGACTCCCATTATGTACTGAATTTGCAAAACCCCCTTATTATTATTTTTATAGCTCAAGTATGAGGGTATGAAATTGAGTACTCCCTACATGGCAGGGGGATGTGGCAAATCGAGCTGATCCGAAACAGGATGGGGCTGGGTTTGGCTGAACCCCGTACCCAGGGTGGGGCAGGCACGAAAGAGCTTGATTTTGGAGTTTGGTAATGGGGAAGGAGCCACCCCAATTGAAATCCTTATTTCCTTTACAGCAATGAGTTGCCTTTGTTATTCAGAATACCATAATAAAATTCTGACAAAGCTAAGCATATCCATAAATGTAATATTGCAAAAGCCATGGACACTAATGAAGAACATACAAGTCTTACTAAAGCATCCACAACATGTGTTCATGTGGCATAACGTGAAATTCAAAAGGGTAGTCTTCCCACTGGGGATAAGAGGCTAGCCCACCTGCTCAAGAAAGCATAGCGCACAGAGCCCCCCTATTTGATTGAATGAAATATCCACAACAATATTCTGCACAATGCATTTTACAAGCTTAACCTGCCATCACAAAATCCAATATCCACAAAACCAGGTTAGATAAACAATTGGAAAGCAAATTGATCTGCTATAAGACTTTGCATAAAATCATCTCCAGATCAAATATGGAATTTAGTTGCTTCATAAAAGGCAAACAAAAGGTGGCTCAATGCATGTTGCTCCCGCCACTGTGGCATCTAGGGAGGGTGAAATGTATGCAGCCTTCCCCTACATATGGAAATGGTGTTTCCACTGCACAATCCCTTGACATCAAGGTTACCATGGTGCATTCTTGCCGCTGCACCAAGGCACATGCTCACCAAAGGTAAATAACATAAAAAAAGGACATAAGGTCCTGGTTCTTAATGCCAGTATCAGCTGTCAAAATCCAAAGCATCACATCAGTGATATATGAAAAAGGAAAACTGAAGCTTTCCTATATACTCCTTTTTTTTCTTTTGGACGGAGAAAAGAGCTGCAAAGAAGGGGGGGTTTCAAAAAATTTCTACATACCTTATACAACCCAGTTTCTTACGTATCAATGTCCTTAAAATTCCCCCATGAAATATATGCAACTCAGGAATATTAATTCACCACTAGTAATAATTTCTTTCTCATAGACATTAGAAACTGCATAACCCATTCTTCAGTTTCCATTACATTTTTCTCAACACAAAAAGTATGCCATTGATAATGAGCAGTTGCAAATGCAACAAACTTGCAATCATTTCCAAGTCCCAACATAAAGTGACTCCTGATAACTGAAATACATGTTCTCACTCATCTTTCTTCTAGTTTCTTCCTCTTTTCCTTTCCCACAAGTGTATTTACTGTTCCCGAACAAAAGAACCAACACCATCTACCATCTGTTACGATTTCTCAGCTAAACTGTAGATGCAGTACTCGAAAAGGATTTCCTGAACTAATGTGAGGCCCTCCAAGGGTTTAAACCAAGTAAAGAAGAAGAGAAGCCAAGAAATTTTGTTGAGGGAGACAGAAATATGCGTTCTCACTCACCTACCTTTTTGTTTCGTTCTCTTTTTCTTTGCCTTCAAATAAGTGTATTTTCAATTTAGTATTCCCAAACAAAAGAACCAACACCATCTACCATTAAATAGGATTTCTCTGCTAAACCATAAAACCAAAACTTGAAAGGGATTCCTGGAATAATTTGAGGCCCTCTATAGATTCAAACCAAGCAATCAGGGAGAAGCCAAGAAATTTTGTTAAGGGAAACCAAATTGCATGAGACTACAATTGATTCAACTTGCTACTAATCAAAATTTCTTTTCCTGAAAAGCAACCCTTCGCAAATTTTAAAATTTGCAATCAGCTTTGGATTTCTCATAAAAATTTCCATATCCACTTTCCAAAATATGTTAATGCATCCAAATATTTATCAAAATCACCAGTCATAATGTATACATCACTGAAGCTATATGCTTGCAGAAACATTTGCCACAAAATAAAGGAATTGTTGGAGTTAGTGCCAACTCCAAATAAGAATCATATGTTATTGAAACGTCAAGGATCTAACATCATCAAGCATACAACACTTAAAAATAGGTTTCCAATCTTTAAGGGATTATTTTATTGACCTTTAAGAAGATAAAACAATGAGAGACTAGCAGTGGGAGCAGGATCTAAAACACCTTCATTTTCACAGGGGCGATCTACATGCCAATCCGATGCCACACAGATATATATACAGGGCTAATAACATCATCTCCCGGGCAACTGTTGTATCAGACACATTCTATAGATGCAAGCTATAATGAATATGAGTTAGCTGCTATTTAACTAGTATAACAAAAACTGTTGGATTATAAATTATTAGGTGCTTGTTGGATGGAGTGCTTCATCGGGAACAAGTACACATATAGAAAACAGCATAACATCTAACCAGTTTACCCGTAATTAACTAAGAAGCACGGACACGGGACACGGATACGATACGACACGACACGACACGGACACGTCGACACGACATTTCTAAAAAAAATAGAACACGGACACGTTGAGGATATGCTACAAAAAAAAATTATTTTATATATAACATTATATAATTTATTACAAATATAATGATAATGATATACAATTTATAAAAGATTAAATATTTTATGATAAGTAAATCTAATGTTTAGTCATCTCATCTTTATGAATTTTTAGACTAAAACATCCTCGTAATAATCGGTAATCATCAATTTTTTTTGTAGACAATGTGTACCTAATATATAATTTAAATAATTGTTCTCATTTTCTCAATTCTTCTTTTTTAAAACTTTTATTCATCTTTTGTTTTTATTATTATATTTTGAGTACAATTTTAACATGTATAGTATTAGAAATTATATGTTCTAAATTTTTTAAGCTTTGTTAATCACATTTCAACACATGTCTATTGTTTAGTAGTAGATACGTCACCAAAAAAGTGTCCGACACGTGTCCAAAATTAAAAATCTATCAGTTAATTATAAACACGGATAAAAGAGTATCGGACACGTGTCCAAGAATGTCCGAAGAGTGTCGGTGTCCGACACGTGTCCGAGAATGTCCGAAGAGTGTCGGTGTCCTACACGTGTCGGACACGGATACGTCACCTTCTCGAGAGTGTCCGTGCTTCATAGCTAATTAATATAGGAAAAACCAATGATTCTTAAAAGATCAAGAGAACAACTTTAATAAATTAGTGCATGACGTAAAAAAACAACTTGAATTCTATAAAAACTGTTGGGATAAATTGCACCATTAATCCTTAAGGTTTGTCACTCACTGAATTTTGGTCCTTGAGAGAGATTTTTGGTATAACCACACAACATTTTCTTTTATTTGTACAAACATTAATCATGACCCAAACATAAGTCTTCTCCATTTTTTTCCTTTTTCCTTTTCTCTCCAATTGATTTGTTCAGACTCCAGATCCCACACCGCCACACATCTTTCCCTCTCAAACCAATACATCTCTCTTTCTACATTCATCCCTTTCTCAAACCCTTGCACACAGCCCCCAAAACCCACGCAGATGACGAACCCTAACTAATCAGATCAAACGATTGAAGGCTGGATTGAAGCTGCCCCTGCTTGTTGCCTGAGTAAGACAGATCACGCTGAGTGGTCGCTCCCTTAGATGTTGTTCGTTGCCGGAGTGATCGAGTGAGGGTGAAGTGCGACTGCGAAGTGGTCTGCCACAGGCAGCACTCTACGATTGATTTAGGGCAAAATGTCCCGATTAGAGATTTTTTTTTTTAATACAAAATGATATTCCAACTTGACGATTTGTAAAAACCGTCCGATTCACGGGTTTGGTACAAAACCGTCCAGTTTAACGATTTTAAGGCGGTTCGATTCCTTCTTCGGTCTAACTAGAGAACAGAACCGGTCTAAGTCTTGGGTCACGGTTGAACCAGTCTGGTCCGGTCTGATAACATTACTCAACACTCCCTCTCAAGCCACAGTATATATACTATATAATCCAAGCTTGGAACAAATTGTTGTAAGACGAGTGTGGTTCAATGTTTTGGTGAACATATCTGCAAGCTAATATTCAAATTTCACAAATAGTGTTGCAATATCTCCATCCAAGATCTTGTCTAAAATAAAGTGACAATCAATTTCAATATATTTGGTTCTCTCTTAGAATATGGGATTTGCAACTACCTGATTGTCACAGAATAGTTGTAAGGGAAGTTGGACTAGAAAATCAATCTCCTAAAGAAAGTGTTGTGCACATGTCAACTCACTAGTAGTATGCGACATCACCCTTTACTCAGCCTCTGACTCCATCCCAATATGGTATTGTCGAGCATTCCTTAAACTGGCTCACAACACTAACTGCATTTGCAATATCTGGTCAGATAATAGTGAGGTAATTTAGTTTCTCCATCGACTTGTGTATTTTCAAACAATGCACCATAATTCATCAACAACTTTTGATTTGGATCCATTGAAACATCAATTGATCTACCACCTAATAAACCTGCTTGTGCTAGCATGTCGAGTACATACTTTCGCTGAGGCAAACAAATGCCCTACTTAGACATGACAACTTCAATACCAAGTACCTAAATTTGCCTAGGTCTTTAGTATAGAATCGATCCCGAAGGAAGACTTTCAACTTTGCAATACCCTCATAAGCATTATCAGTAATTATAATATCATTCACATAAACAACCTGTCTAACATATCCAAAATTAGTATATCTGTGAAAAACAGCGTGGTCTGTCTGACATCTAAGACCAACTCTAAAACTGCTTCCAAAAAGTTACCCAACCACGCTCTCGATGACTGCTTCAAACCATAAAAAAATATATATATATTCAGCCGACAAACACTCTTATGATACTGCCCCTGAGCTGCAAACCCAAGTGGCTGCTCCATATAGACTTATCAGTCAAATCATAGTGCAAGAAGGCATTTTTCACATTTGACTGAAACAAGAGTCAATGAAGATTAGCAGCTAAAGAAATCATTACATGAACAGAAAAAATTTTGACAACAGAAGAGAAGGTTTACACATAATCAACGTCATAGATTTGAGTAAATCCCTTGGCAAGAAGTTTGGCTTTGAGGCGTTTGACTATATACATCCATTGACAACCAACATTCCTTTTACTAGAAAGTTAAGAAACAAGATCTCAAGTCCCATTATGAAGTAAGGCATCCATCTCCACTTCCATAACTTTCCTCTAACATGGATCAAATAGCACACCCTGTAATGTCTTAAAAATAGAGACAGTAGATAACTGAGAGATTAACAAAAATAGGCAAGAGACAAAGCATCATAAGAAACAATTAATAATAAGATACCGAGTAACGCAGGACTGAATACATTTACAATGAGCAATGGGTAAAGAGACATTAGTAACCGGAAGACTAGGATCAAAAAATAACGAGGAAGACAATAAGGGCACCTCAGCCGATGATCGTGGACAACTAGAGTATACACGGAATGGGACAAGAGCAAACAGGGATGGTGAAGAGGGTGATACTATAATAGGTAGTAGAATGACAAACGGTAAGGGAAGAGGATGGGTGGAGGTGACTCCATAAAGTTAAGGTCTAAAGAGGGATTAGAAGCTATGAAATAAAGGTCTCATTCAATGAAAATGACATTTAACAATAGTGAAGTATCTACAGCATATGGGACTATAACACTGATACCCCTTCTATGTGCACGAATAACCAAGAAAAATATATTTTGTAGCACAAGGGGCAAGTTTATCACTTCCAAGACCCAAGTTGTGAACATAACAAAAACAACCAAAGACCTTAATAGGAAAGAAAAACAAAAGAAAAGTGAAAAAAATGACAAATGTGAGCTTTGACCCTATAACACAGAAGATACAGAATATGATAAATGAGATGACAAGCAGAAAGAACAGCATCACTCGAAAAACATCAAGGAATATGCATCTACAATAAAAGTACACAAGTCACTTCCAACCGATGACAACTTTTACGCTCGGCCACACCATTTTGTTGTGGGGTGTGGATATATGACGTTTGATGGACAATGTCAATCTTATGAAGATACAAATATTTCAACTACGGGGTTTTGATTTCCTTACGAAATGTCTCAAATATAGAAAACAATTCAAAACGAGCTTTTATAAGAAATAACCAAGTCACATAAGAATTATTATCCACAAATGACACAAAATAAGGATATTTATTAGGTAAAATATTTTTTATTGAACCTCATACATTGGAATGTACTAATTCAAATGGATTAAACACGTAATTATTGACTCTAGACTAAAATACACATGGTGATGCTTACTAAATTAACAAACTTCACAAGACATAGACGGCACATAACTAAGACTAAGGACTTGACACTTCAGGTTATGGAGAGAGAGATGAGATTTGAAATGCTCAAGGAGGGACGTTACTTATTCTAGGGGATGAAAAGACACCAGATGAACCAATTATGTGATCAGAGGCGCCAGAGTCTATGATCTAAGTTGTTAGTGAATAACAGTTAACAAGTAGAAGAGGTACCTAATGGGCAAAAGTAGTCGTAGAAGAAGAGAGTGTTGTCAGTTGTTGGGACATGAACTGAGCATACTCCTCCTGTGTAATAGTAACTTAGAGTTAGGAAGAGTTGATGGTGCATGTAAGGAGGGAGCACTTTCCTAATTGGAGACTTGATTGGCAATGCCAGAGGGCATGCCATGTAAATCCCAACAATAAGTAACAGTGTTTAGTACGACCACAATGAGTACATAAACAAGTACCAAGATGGCCCCTACAACCTCCACTACAGCCTCTCGTGTTGCCATTAGAGACAACTAAGGTTGAACGATTAGCAGAAAAATCATGATCCATGCTAGAAGTAAAATGAGCACTAAACAAAATAACACGTTATAAGCACGAAAAGACCTATGGAAGGGATGGAAGGCTAGGACCACCCAAGATCTAACGTGTTACTTTGTTTGGTGCTCATTTTACTTCTAGCATTGATCATGAAAAGACCTATGGAAGGGATGGAAGGCTAGGACCACCCAAGATCTAAGCACAAATAGGTTCATACCCCGGCTTAAAACCAACAAGAAAGCGAACAACATTTGAATCCTCACGTTGTCACTTTTAAAGTTGAGCACCAATGGTGAAAGGGTGGTAAATCTTCAATTCCTCACAAACTCCCCTAACTTAGGAGTAATAATCCTCTAAACGCAGAATACCATGGTCAAGGTGAAAATATTATTTGTAGACTTCATAAGCACGAGTAAAATTACCAATGCCAAAATACACAATTGTCAAACAATCCCAGATTTCCTTGGCAATATCGAGATAAGGCAATGTAGAGCTAATATGAGGCTTAATATTGTTCAGCACTAATAAAATAATTTGTGCATCCTCTTGTTCCCACTAATCGAACTTGGGATCATTTTCTTTGGATTTTGTTCCCACCAAATATTTTTTAAGGTCTTTGTCTTTTAGAAATATTTGAACAGATTGGGACCATAGACATAATTAATTCCATTGAGTTTGATTGAAGTCATCGAGGCATTAAAAAAGACAACCGGGAAAAGTGTGGGTGGCTTGATAGGGGCAAAAGGTGGATTATCAATCTTGGGCTTCATAGTAATACCACAGATGTTGAGACAAACCAAACAAAAGTAGATCAGATAATATAAAAAACATCATCAGAATAGTGCAAAAGCATTCAATGATAAAAGAATCCAAGGCTAAATGTACAGAGAACCAAACAAAGAGCTTAAATGAACACAGATATGGTGAAGAGAGGCTGAACCGATGCTAAAATAGCCTCTGAACCCTCGAAAGTGGCCGAAAATAAAAGAATCGGTTGGAACCGGATGTAAAAGCACTTAAACCGGCTTGAACCGGGATAGAACCAGCCTAAATCAACTTGAACTTAATCTAGACCGGTCTGATACTGAACCGATTTAAAAACTTAAATCAGTCTAAACCTATACCCTAAGTTTGTTGGGCGTTGCGCTGGGTTGAAGACGATGGGCTTGAAAAGATAGGCCCAAACAGTAGACCTTTGTTGGCACTTGAGACGATGGGCTAGGACAGTGGGCAATTAAGTTAGCCCATGACCCAGTTGGGGTAATAACTCGACGAATTGACCCAGATCCAATTAGGCTTCGTCTTCTCCACGTCGAAGGGTTCAACAAAACCCTAGCGTATGACGACGCACAACAAAAAACTCCTGCAACAAAAACGGCGCCACAGCAAACCACAGGCAACCACCACAACACACCCTCCAAAGCCTCTGGTGACAAAACAACAACCATAATCGAGTAATAACAACAAAGTCGATCACAGTGCCTAAACCAAAACACACCAACAACAACAACAAATCACACTGTTAGCACCAATGGCACAACAACAACGACCACCACAACACAACCAATAAAGCATCCAGCAACAGAACAACACTCGATTCGATCATCGAATCTCAGTTGCATCGCATGGGAATAAACAAATGACAATGATGCAACTAGAATCCATTACCACAGCAACAACGATATCCAACCACCACATACAACCACTGGTCAGGCATAGGATAATAGAAACCCTAGACCATGTCGTGGGTTGCACGGTAGCCGGAGCAAATGAAGAAAAGAAAAGAAAGAAGGAAAAGAACAAGACGACTGGGCAGTAGTCTCAAATTTTCAAACTAATTTGGATCAAACTTGCTCAAATATCATGTAAGGTTTGAAGAATGGAGAGAGACAAAGCATAATATTAGAGAGAGACAGAGAAGGGTGAAACATACCCAACCTCTCAATATCAACTGGTATTTATAGTTATCTAACAAAATACAAAAGACTAATATACCCTTAGTGAGGTATATTCATTACAATTATATAAAATATAATAATAATACTACCAACACATAGCAAACCACAAAAACCTAATTGCTTAAGAAAATTCATCAGTTGGCAGTGTGTGCCAATAAAAGTTACATAAAAATGCAGATGCAGGGGCCCTCCAAATCAAGTTTATTCTAAAATTCTGGTAGCATATGAAAAGCACTATGCTGAGACAGGATTTAATTCCCTAAAAAATTTGAAGAAAAGCTCTAGTAAGTATAGCCTAAAAATGAAACACTTGAAGACTTCCATATTCTGTGGGAAGCCATAGAAATAATCTTCCTTAAGGCTTCATCAATGCATCATCCTTACAGCTGACAAAAAATCGATAAACTGTGCATACAATTTGTGCATATGCATACACAATCAAGTCTCCTTATGTACTTGGGCCATGACTTAATAAAGAGCATACATAGGAAAAACAAGCATATGCGAAAAAACACCTAAGCAACGCAAGAATGCATCCGTTGCCATGCACAAGCACAAGCACAAGAATCCGAGGCACGTGTTTTTTTATTGTTTTTTTCGATGAAAGAGAGTAACTGGACTCTCATTCATATTCTATTCTGGAATAAAAAAGGGCTTCATAATCGCATATCTGCAAGGGGATGTTCACATACCACTAGCACAATATGTTTGCCTCAGGCAATGCACGGGCACATATGAAGATGTTAAAATTGATGGATGGATGGAAAGACGAATGGATAATAAGAGAACAATGTATATAAACGGCAACAATGCCAAATGAAATTAAATGCAGTGCCAAATAGACATTTTCCCTAGAATGGCACCAGCACATGCAGGCTGCAGCTACAGCTACAGCTAACTATAATCATAGATAGTACACCAAAATCGGCAACACAGCACTATACAGATTGTAACCCACTAAACTAAAAGAGGGATTTCCTTTATCCTCAATAAGATGGTATAATGCTTTTAAATACTACTAATATTCTACCAAATTGTACAAAACTGAATGATTCACTTGTTCTTTACACAAAATATCACAGTACTCCAGAGTTTGAGCAGTGATTTATTTATCGCAAGCCAACTACATCAAGCATGCAGAAACAAAAAATAAGAAGAAACAACCCAAACTATGTACAGACTAGAGACATTTTTAACTAATGTCAAGCAAAAAAAGACTTCAGAATACGTCTAGGTTGAAAGATGAAAACCTCAGCACGAATGAGTTGGACATCCTTTACGACAAACTCTGCAGCACGACTTTGATCTTCTCCTTCAAGTATGGATACCATATCATGGGCCATAGCATCCTCAACACTCACAACACCAAAGGCAGTCAGGTCGATATCTCCATCAGGAAGATAAGTTTTTAATGGTACTGATCCATATGGTAACACCTGTAGAAAGTCCAACAATAAACATTGTTTGAGGACAATCAATAGAGTTGAAAAGATATATTGTCAAACTCAAATCAGAAAAACAAACTGTAAGCCACATAATTCATTGTTGTTTTTCACCAAAGTAGGAAATAATTGCAAATCCATCACCTAAACATAGGTTGGTTCATTTAATGTCACTTTAAACAAAAAATCTCACTTGTTTCGATTTGGATTTCACTTTATTGACAAACAAATCACCTAAAAATTATATTTGGCAATTCAACTTCTTAAATGCAAGAAAACTATCACCAAAATTCAATAGATTCACAAAAAATTTCACTCTCTATACTCAACCCAAAGTCCCAAAAATCAAAACAAAAAAGAGAAACTACAAATAACTGACGCCATTCCAAATTTATGTTGGCCCTGTTAGGTATGAAACTCTTCTTGCTAAACTTTATAATATTATTCCAATTATTCACCATATTCTTTCAGAATATAAATTATCACGGGACTTCATAGAAGTTTATTCAAATAGATCATTAAAATGCAGGAGATTACAAATACGAATAAGATTTTTTTATGTTTCAATGGAAAATCTTTAAAATTGCACTCCGAACATATCCATGAAGGTTAGAGAAGCTCATAGCTTTTTCCTAAAGTCTCGCCTGGGTCAGTCTGGTCCATACTCAAACATAATTGACGCCCAACTTAGTTAAGACTAAAATCGTGGCTAAAAGGTGATCCTAGAGTGCCAAGTCAATTACAGTAGTGTCTTGGGCCCAGCACTCATAAAAAAAACTGGCCATCTCTGTAAAGCAAGAAGCATAAACGGTCATAGACAATCTATGCCATATTAGCACAAATAAGAGACTGAGACATGCAGAAACATGAACAATGAACTGCTGTGATGGAACTAGGAACAGGCATTTGAGAAACACAGAAACGTGAACAGTTAATTTTGAAGGAATAGATGCAGGTAATCGGTCATACACCTAGAGATGACTCATCCATGTCCTGGGGTGGGTATGCACAGCCGGCTGCATCCAACATGAGTCAACGACCAGCACACACAAGCAAATTACTCAGGCTGTTAGATTTGTTCTGTGATAATTAGCAGTAAAATTTTACAACCATTATTGCTTAGCACAAAATCTAACAATTTAGTTGGAGCACTCCATGCATCAACAACCGTTATTTTATCAACTGACGTTAGAAAGGGCAACCCACTACACAAGACTCCCCCCACTACAATGTCTATCAACTCGAACCATTGACACCCAAGTCACACTAGAGTAACCTTACCGCTACGCACTAACATTCTATGTGTCAATTCTCAAGCAGGGGTATGAGAAGCAGAAAAGCCTTTTCCCATAAGATGTTATGCTTGGAAACACAAACTTTAAATCTATCTTAGTTTCTCAGCTTTAGCTTCATTTATAAATCCAATTGACAGAGCCGATAAATACCAAATATAAACTTCAAATCTATCACCACTTTCTCAGCTTTATCTTGATTTATAGATCCAACTGACAGAGACCATAAATTCCATATATCTATGGGATGCAGCTCCACTTTCAACCATATAGTCAAGCAAGACAGCAAAGTCTATACATACCTCATGGTTTAGGACACTAATCAAATGTTAACAAGCAAACGAGATAACTCTAAGACAATAGTATCATGGTACAATGATTATGGCCACAAATACTTCAAAAGTATGGATACATAAATTGTGGCAAAAATGTACACATCCAACCCAACCTCTCTCATGTTGATCCTTCTAGTCTAGATAAAATCTTTAGGCCACATGAGACAAACCTAGGCCACTGTCATATGCATTGGCTAACAAATTCAGCTCCATCCAACCAACCTAGGATACCATCAAAACAAACAACATTCCCCACCAATCCAAAGTGTAGATCTATTGAACTAGGATAATGTATGCTCTGCCAATACACTTGTAGCCTCAAAAAAGTTTGTATATTCACATGTACATATATATACGTAGTGACCAAAAGAGGCAAAATATAATAACAACATGAAAAAAAACATAAATAAAAGAACAAGAGGATATTGCAATGCATTTTTAACATGCAATCCAAAAATGTATACCACAAGGTTGGAACCATGTCCGACATATCACTCATGTAGAACTCTATATGATCCACACTGTTCTTAAATAACTCCCATTTGCTCAAGTAGGAATCCATTTATGTTCATTTAATAATGACGTGAACGAGCTTGAAACACTAGTCTTGGATAGCTTCCTAAATGAGTCAAAGTTAAGCAATAACTCGCCCAGCTCATATTGTTTGCTAACACGAGAAACATATAAATTGAAATCTTGCTCAATTTTCCCCCTTAAAATGATCTAAACAGTTTTTGGTTCTACCCCAACCTTTTCTTTCCTTCTCAGATCTTCACCTTACATTTCTCTCTAAATTATATCACGCCAATGGCTAACCCTATCTTAAAATGATACAAATCCGTTGTGGACCCTTCTCAATCTGAGTTGTTTAGGAATAGCTTTTTTTTTTGAAGAAAAAAATAACAAACCAAACTCAAACATAATACTTTGAGCTCTTGAAGGTGATCACTTCAAACAAAATTCATGAAAATATCATGCACACACAATATCAAACATCACTCTTTCAATATTCTTCATGGCAGAGCATACAAATCCAATCACACAATTTCAGGGTTCCACTGCCCCATCAAAGCCAACAGCACTAAATGGAATCTAGCAGTGCATTTGGAAGCAAGAAATTCATGTCTTTGAATTAAAAATTGGAGTAAAGTAGTTTAGAATCTGTTTAATGTAAAATCCACTCCATTTTCAAGGCATAGGTCCATAATTCATAGTCCAAAATTTTCTTTCATTAACATATAAACCTTGCCCTGGAGGCACTCAACCCTTGGTGTTTTCATCACTCCACGACAAGCAACGTCTTGTCCACAAGTTGTAAAACATGACAAGGAGTCTCCTACCATCAAATTCAGTTTAACCTCCAAAACGACATTAATGTCTAAAAATGCAAGATAACGACAATAAACTTCCATTAATGTATAAAGTTCCTATTAAATGCCAAAGCAATGTCATACATATGGTCAGATTTTCATCATTATCAATTACCACATCTTATCTCCTCGAGTCATATAACACCTTACCAAGGAATATCAACGACAAAGATTGACATAAATACCAAATAAACTTACATTAATGTCAAAAAGTACACGATGATTACCAATTTACACCATGTGCATTGCAAAATTCTCATAGTTAAGAGTTTCCCCCACTAGGGTAAGTTCTCCCGAGTACCCATTAACAAAAACTCAAAAATGAGTTAATTAGCTCGTGTATCATACTAAGAATTCTAAAACCACCAACAATTGCAAAATGCATCAACTGTATCATCCACCAGGGAATGAAATAAACCGTGGCAGTTAGACAAAAGATTCAAATTCGCAACCATCTCTAGCAATACAACTTATCAAATTCAAGGAAACAACCAAACACTTCAAATTGAAGAACATATATTGACATGCAAACACACGCACAAACATGGACATCTAAATAAAGATGTCTGCATGCAGTGAATTCTCACCTCACAACCAAGGCGACCTCTGATCAACCTCTGCACATAAGCGATAACCTCTCTTCTTCTTTCCTCTGACACAGCAGTGGGCTGAACTTTACATATGATATTCTGGGTTGCTTTCTCTGCCTTGGCCCAGCGTTCAGGCCGAATCGACCAAGGGCTTGGGTTCGTCGATGTCGACGGTGCCGGCACCGGCCAGTCGCCCGTTGGTTCCCGGAGATCGCCCATTAAAGTACACATAATTATTGTCTTGAAAACCGATTGATTGGCAAATCAAAATAAATCCATTACGTTTTTTTAAGGTCAAAAGCGTTTTGTAAGATAAGTTTGATCGCTGAGGGCGTAAACTTGTTCGATAAAAAGATTCAATTTTGGGATTTGTGACATAACCAGAGGGAACGTAAGTGTGAAAGAGTTCAGTTTTGGAAATTCGAGAGGAAGATCCAAATGAATAGTTGAGAGTAGTTTTCCAGTGCGGTGATTGTCGATTCGTGTTAGCTTCAAGCCAGCTAACCAAACCCTCGTCACTCAGGCCAGCCAAACCCTAATTAATATTTTTACAACTGAAAATAATAAGGAAAGATAAAAAAACAAATTGAGGGTGTGAAAGTTGGGTTCGATGGCGCTGAGGACTACAGTTGCAAGCAGATTTTCTACTAATTAGGCTTTTGTTTTGGCACTTTCCGGTTAAATTTTCAAACTCAGCTACATTCATTTGTTATTTTTTGAGAAATTACACTATTATCCCCTAAAGTTTATCACTAGTTTACTTTGGTCCCTAAATTCAAAGTTTGACGAGTGTTATTTGGACTTAAAAATATGATCTAATGATGTAATTTTATTGGAATTATTAGATCAACATTAAGCTTCAATGTTTGATAGATCTTACAGTCAATCCAAATGTCAAAGTGAATTCATTCAACAAATGAGGTCAATAAACTAGACCTCAATAGCATTGTTCCAAAGTTTACACGTCAAAATAACATGGTCCTTCATACTAAATGTTGTTCAAAAAACACATGAAAATTTCCATGTACTTGTCTCGTAAAACTATTGAGAGACATTTCTAATAATTGTGCAAGACTCGTTACATCTAAAGAGCATTTTTCTTTACTTGAATATATGAATCATCGGCCTAAAAAGACTTTTTCAACTTCAAATCATTTTCTTCTTTTCTTTGTCACCCCTATTCACATAACAAGACACAAACAAAAGCATATGCAAACAAACAAACAAACACATAGAGCAAGCATTATCTCTGCCTCTTTATCCCATTCTTTTTCATAGCCTTTCGCACTCTCCCTCAAGACCAACACGTCCCTCTCTTTCTCTCCTTTTCAAACACTAGCACAATAGTAAAAGACTTGGGCATGGGCATGGGCATGGGCATGAGGACGGAGTTGAGTTAATTCCGCCACCTCATGCGGATAGACTTTCTTAATGCCCCTAAGGATTCCATAAAGCGATCAAGCTTTGATTCTTTGTCCTTCCTCAAAATTGCTCATAGATGATTCAACATCGCATTTTTAAGTCAATTGATGAATTAGTGTACATTTGTGTCTAGGAATGTCAGGATTGTTGATTGTGATTGTAAACCCCAAGGTTTTATTAATTTAATTTAATTTAATACTAGAATGGGGATATGTGTGTGTGGTTATGTATGTGATTGGTATACCTAGTATCGGAATTAAGTGGAAACGAAAAGGGATTTATGAAACTTAAGAGGGATAAATGAGTAATTGGATAGCCATACTGAGAAGTCTAAATTCTGGGATTTTTTAGGGTAAAATAAGGGTCTTTAAGAGGGTGATACACTTAATTAGACTTGTTATTGTTTTAGTCCATCAAGGAAACTACTTTGAAAAGAAGTCCACTAGTGAGAAAAAAAAACTACACTACCGTTTAAAACAATGCTTCAGTTGCCTAACTGGATTAAGAAATCCATAATTTCATTTTTTTATTTACGGCAAAATAAATACTCTCATTAACTCATTCCTTCATTTAATTTTAATCCATAACTATTGGGTATGTAAGTGTGTGAATGTGGAGAAATAATCAAATATGGAAAAGATCTAAAATTAAGGAATATAAAATTTGTTTAAGTTTTGAATTTGGTTATGTATCTCATATTAGAGAGAGATAGAGTTCTAATATAAGAAAACTCTAAAATTTAGGTGTTTTAATTATCTAAAATTTAGCAAAACAATACTTGAACCCTAGTCACATGTTTTTGAAATTATGATTCTCAACGAACAAATATTCGTCACAGTGATGTCACATTATCTATCCATTCTTAAAAAAAATCACTTTTACGATTAGACCTTTAATGAATACTTTGTTGACACAATTTATAGCCACACATCTTATATATTGATCCAATATCATTACATATTGTTGTCATAGAGTGTTATTTTGTTTGAGTAACTCCTTGTTGTTACAGTTTTTGCTTATTTTGGCATGACAAAAAGTTTTGATAAATATTTTTAGATGTTCACATATGTTTAGTAATTTCACCCGTATATATTATGGTAATAATATGGTATATATTGGAGATTATGGAATTATTATTTTTTTATGATAAATCACATGTATTTGAAATTATGATTCTGGAATAACAAATATTCATATTTTAGTTCAATAACATTGTGCTGCCACACTATCTATCCACTCTATATAAAATCACTTAATGTAGTCACACTTTCAATGAACACGTAGTTGAGACACTTTGAAGTCAAACATCCTATATTGCTGAGTCAATATCAATTTTACATTGTTTTTATAGAGGGTTATGTTGCTTGAGTTACCTTTCATTGCCACACTATCTAGAGTGTTGTGTTGCTTATTTTGATCCAAAAATCTATTGTACAAAACATATATCGTACGAAAAAATTATACCATGTCATAACGATATTATGAAAAAAATGAATGATTGATAAGCACAAATATTATGTAAAAAATGAATGAAAACATAATTTCGAACTTGATATCTGATTTTTAGTTCGAATCTGATATATAATCAGATCAACGGCATATTGGAGAAAAGAAAAAACAAAAAAGAAGAAGAAAATCGATAATGGCTGATGATTAGAGAAGAAGAAATAAGATACGTTTGATGTCAAAGATACTAAGAATATAATTCAAAATTCAAAATGAATAATATTAGAAAAAATAAATGTTATTTTGGTAAAAGAAACTGGCTATATATTTCGTCCATAAATTTAGGAAGTATATAATATAATATAACAAATTCATAATACAAAAATAACTCATTTGGAAGATGAGGATTAAATTACTTAACAATTTGAGTTATGCACTTTAAGACCAATAAATATTATTTGATATACTTCTTGACAATTCTTTGGTAAAATAATGCCATAAATGGATCTAGAACCCACAAAATTTTAGAATACACGCTAGGATGGAATTTGAAGTATAGGGGGAAAAATAATAATTTTGCAGGATGGAACTTCGTAAAGAAGAAAAGTTGAACAAAAGTTTTTTTTTCGATCAATCAACATGGAGCTTCTATCAACCGGCTGTTGGAACTACAAAAGAAAAGTTAGGTAGAGGTTTTTTCCGATCAATCGACTTTGAGCTTTGATCGACCAACTTTGAAATATGCTTTATCGACTTATGGGTGGTTTTCATTTGTCCTACATCACCTTTGCTCGCCCTTACCCTAGGTATAAAGACTCTCTTTCTTCAATTCATTGCGTGTCTACACCTATTCCAAGCATCTCAAAAATTATAGGGTTAGTTTGTATTTTGGTGAGCTATGAGAGTTATTCTAGACTGTTTGGTTACAAAAAAATTTCCTATTAGTATTGCTTTTGTCGTACTATCATTAGAGATTCTAGTTTGTAAAACTTAACACATGTTTGATGGTTGTGTGGATGATTGAGGGATTTCATTATGGTTGGATGATTTCATGATTTGATCAATTAATTCCACAAGATATGTTATTGTCTTCATGTTCACAACCTACAGAATTTTCTTATAACAAAGTTTTCGAGATTTTTGTGAAGTGACTTTTATATGTTTTCTTAACGATTATCTCTAAACTCAAACTTGACATCATTTTTATGAAATAACTTAATTAGATTATGATCGCGCCGTTTTAAAAATAGGGGGCAAGACATGACAATGATGTTGTGGCAATGATGGGGTGTGGTTGTGGGGTTATGTGGTGGTGGGGCTTACTGGTGTTATACAAAGGAGGAGAGTTGCTCGGTTACATTGTATGTGAAAATTGTTGTGAAAATTAATTCAAGAATGCTACAAAATAGAAAATAAACAAAATAAATAAGGTAAGAAAACTTATTAATAGAGGTGTATAATCATTATATTTAAGAATAGACTTCGCTCCTCTGTGTACAAAATCCGGTGTAGCAGGTTATAGCGTCATGTCCTCTAAGATTCAACTATCTCTTCTCCACAAGCATACACTTGCAAATGTAAATGTATATCAAACAACTCTTGATCGGACCCAAATCAAATATCAAAATCACAAACGACAGTATTATGGGATGAAAAGAATAACAAATGGCTATAAGAAGAAATCGATATATTAGAAGGAAATATATGGCCTAATCGAAACTAATGATCAAACGTTCTGTGTTTTGCTTTTTAGATTTTTCCTATTTCTTTCGTTAAGATAAAAACTAGCTTCATTAGCCATCCGTTGGATATTTAAAGACCAACATAAATGTTGCAATAGTATGAAATCCAATTAACCAAACATAAATGTTGCAATAGTGTGAAATCCAATTAGTGTGTAAACCATTATAATGTTTCAATTCCTTTGCATATGTATTAATATAATAATAATATAGCACTTAAAAGTAATGATCATCACATGGGAGGATGCACTGTTTCATGCATTGAATATAGTTTCCAAATTTGAATCACTTGTGAAAATTTCACTTGTTTCCAATTGACACTTGAACGATTAACATTTAGCTGTTATTTTTACTTTTGAAATTGGATAGATCAAATTGCAAGTAAACATACACATATATTTATATATATAACTACTATGAATAAATGCTTATTTTGAAATAAAATGTAATAAATTACAAAAATCCCCCATATATTTCAAAATACAAAGTAGAGTTAATAATCACAAATTTGATTTAGGAACACAAGTATCTAATGCATTATAGCAGTGTCTTTTGGACAATGAACCGACACTAAGGGTAAATAAGACAGAGCTTACATAAGCTTAGTGAAGTTTATAATTTCTAGGAACTAAATTTTCTTTTATGTAAACTGACTGCAC
This sequence comes from Ilex asprella, assembly GCA_023539305.1. Taxonomy (NCBI): domain Eukaryota; kingdom Viridiplantae; phylum Streptophyta; class Magnoliopsida; order Aquifoliales; family Aquifoliaceae; genus Ilex; species Ilex asprella. The sequence continues at coordinate 25,734,962 of CM042196.1, forward strand.
TTATCATCAAGAGCGGAGTCAGGATTTTTGTTTATCCTGGGTTAAGCTAAGTATTCATACGACTAATAAAATACAAATGTAAACTCATAAACATATATATAATAATACAAATGTAAACTCGTAAACACTTACTAATGAACATTGGACTCTTCGATCCTTTGTAAAATCTATTATTAAATATGTATCGATTGTTTCCGTTATTTCTCTTTCAATGTAGACAACTAATGAATCAGTCAAATACTCATCTTCCATATTGCTACGAAGAGTACTTTTCTCATGTTTCATGGCTGAAAATGTTCTTTCTGAAGTTGTTGTAGAAACAAGAAGAGTTAAAATAAGACGAATCAACCTATCAATCAAATTGTAGGACTCTGTCTTATTTGTTTCTACTAAACCACGACATAATTCTGAAATTGTAAACATACTTTGAAACCTCTCATGGCGAACCACATCAAATCGATAATGATCCAGTTGACATTTCAAATGATGCATATCTTGTCTGTCAAAATCAGCTGCATAAAACTTTTCAGCAACTAAACAAATGCTATCAGGATTGAAAGATTTAAAATTGTCCCGAGAATCTAAAGTAGAGCTGAGCATAAACATTTTCATTGTCTCTTCAATGAATCTACTATGTAACTCTTTTAACTGATGATCAATCGTAACATTAAATATGTTCATGTGATAGTGATGATCAACTGTAATGTTATCATTCTGTTGACATAAACGTCTTGCCCATTTGTATTGAGTGCTCATTTCAGGTATATTGACATCAAATTTCATGCAAACTGATTTCACATGGTCAAGGAGATAGTAAAAACTTTCTGCTCGCAAGGTTTGAAGCAATGATTTTGTCGATGAGACTAAATTCATTGCATTCAAAACATCTAATGATTTATGCTGCAATGCCCGACAAAAGCATATCTGCAATCCCCATAATCTTATGCATAAGATGCAATATGAATATGAAATCAAAGGACTTCATTGCAAATAAAGATCCACTGTCTTTCCCATGAATTGTATTTGAAGATCCTTCATTAACCATTCATTCAAACACACTAATGATATCATCATACATATCTATCACACCGCAAATGGAGTCAAAATGTGAGCTCCAATGAGTAGTACCAACTCGATGCAAAGTACCCATCTGATTAGCCCCTTTAGCAATCTCTCGTTCACCACTAGTTATCCCCCTTTCAATCTCAATAGCTTGGGTAGATCGTAATTCTGTATGACGCTTAGGAAGATTAACACAGCTTTGTATGACGCAATGCAGAATCTCATTCAAGTTCATTCTTATAAAAAAAAACTTGAAACTTTTATTTGAGATTGAGGACCTTGAGGTTCAACAGCCACAGAAATCATAGGAACATCAACACTTATTGATATTTCTACTAGACTCAAAGGTTCAAGAATAGAATTTGATGTTTCTTCTTCACTTTTCTTTTTGAAGAACGAAGAAATTGTTTTTGCTCTATTTCATTCTTGATTTTCCCTCCTAATAAAGTAGAGAAGTGCTAAAAATTAGAGAAACAAACCAGAAAAATAAACCAGCAAAATAACAATGATTCTACTATTCTAGTTAAAAAAAAATCAACAGAAAATCAAAGAAAACAACCCAAATAAGTTTTGAATATATGATCAAGGAGACAAGGAATGAGTCATGGTACCTCACACAACATAGGTGTAATCCCTGTTTGTGGTTCTTGGAAGAGGATTACTCGAGTAAAACTAGAGGACGAATGGACGATATAGATGAAATCAAGGTGCTTTGGCGTTGGCGTAATCCCTTCTCTGTTCAAAAGCCTAAAAACCCTGAAAAACTCTTTCTTTCCATGACTATTGGGGCTTAAGCCTTAAGGGGTTTGGGAAATTGGGCTAATGATTAGTGATTTAGTGGGCTGGTATTGGTAGCCTTGTATACAAGTGGTAATTTTTTTTTAACTCTGGACTTCAACCCACTGTAGTCCACTAATGGCTCCGTCCTTGCTTATCACTCACATTAAGACCCTCTAATCTGATTTTGTTCATCGTGGGTTCTTGCGAATAGGCCATGCACCTTGGATATTTATAGACGCTCTAGAGAACCTACCAAGCTCTCATAGGAAACAACCCCCACTCCCCTATCTATATAGATGAATCTATCAAGCATTTTGCAACTAAATACATTACATAATCTAGGTTATGGATCCATTAAGAGTTAAAACCCAACCTTATACATTGTAGTTTTCACTATCTATACCATAAAGATGGACTGTACATTTTAAGAAAATTACGATACTGTTACAAATTACCCAATGACTTGTTATTACCCATATGAAATTACTTTATGGGATCTTCATTCATGTAAGTTGGGTTACCATCACTTATGATCTGTATAGGCATAAGTTCTATCCCCCTCAATGTATCATTCACTAGTTTTCTCCCAAGTGATTTTTTTTCGTTAAACAATCATCTACTTTAAAATCTTTAAAATATTAGAGAAGATGTAACTTAAGTATTTATACTTCAACACGCTCCCTCACGTATAGACTAAATTTGGGTTTATCACATGAAAATATTTTAATAATTAAGGTGGCAGTGAGATTCAAACACATGAATCATGCTTCGATACTAGGTTAAACAAATATCTACTTCAAAACTTAAATTATTGAAGATGGTGTAACTTGAGTATTTATACTCAACGATCAGAGGATCTGCCAAATTCACCTCTGGCCTCACAAAATCTAGGGATATTATCTCATTATTCAGTAGCTGCCTTATAATATTATGCTCTAAGCGTATATGCCTATTTATATCATTATAGGTCTTATTCTTTGCCTTTGCTATTTCAGCTTGACAATCACAATATATAGACACAAATGGATCTAGTCTCACCTATAAAGCGATATCCTCTAAGAGTTATCTTAACCACTCAACCTTAGTGTCATCCTTTTCTAAGGCAATAAACTCAGACTCCATAGTAAACTAAATTCTACACGTCTGCTTGGAATATTTCCAAGACACTGCACCTCCACCAAGGGTGAACACATAACCAATTGTGGATTTCATCTCGTCTGACTCAGAGATCCAATTAGCATCGCTATACCTTTCTAGTACAACCAAAAATTCACTATATGATAAACCATAATTAGTAGTCCCTTTCAGGTATTTCAACAGTCTAAATACAATATTCGTTATTCGGATTACTAGTTGGTGCACATGTGCATTGCATGTGAACCATTTTTTGTTACAATTTTTATTTTTCTTTTCTTTTGTAAGTTTTTTTTCAATGTTGCAGCAACTTGAGAATATGACTTGGGATGTATGGAGAAGAAAAAAGTAAATAAATGAGTAAACTAACAAATTTCACTCAAAGTAATGTATGATTGTAGTTTTACATCAATAGCTAGGAACAAAAATCACATTCAATGAAAATTATTCTAACAAACAAAGACAAATGGGCCTCGGTGGATTTGGTCCTATAGTGGATAGTGAAAGAGAAAACTAAAAGAGATACTGAAATGAAATGAAAGAAAGAGATAGCTAGGATTAGAGGATGGGTTTGAGTCAAATTAGGCTATAAAAGTCAATATAGAAAAACAAAACCAAAATCAAAGAGCCAATTATAAGCCCCACCCCCGACTGAAAAAAAGTAACACTTCCCTCTTGGCCTTCAATCCCTACCCAAACAATTTCACCAACCATTTTAGGAATGCCATTGTTTCTAGTAACACAAAGGGGCTGCTTGAGCCTTTGTAATTGCAGGATTTTTACCATTTGAAGAGATTTCATGTAACATCTCTATAGTTTTTCAATTAGATAATCAAAGATAAGCTTGGCCCCATCAAGTTTAAACTTGTATCAAAAGAATTAAAACTCAATTACGCAGATCAATGATATTAGCCCAGAAAATAAGCACTAAAATCCCACATCAAAGTACCATAATATCAAACATTAACTTTCTCACAGTAACCCTTAATTAAAATATTTCTCATCTTGCTTTTAGTATGTCGTAAGAAAAACAAAGTTCATTCCCCCAAAGGATTCCATTCAGCTACCCATTTTACACAAATCTATATTTCTTTCATTAATATTCAAACTTATGTTAAAAAATTTCTACCTAAAATGGTGGCAAAACCTCTGGTCAAGTGTTCTACTCTAGTGAAGTTGACCTTGTTCAATGCCTTTTGCAGAGTATTGAATACAGCCACCAAATGTGTAGTAAGATCTACCTCTCAGCTGTTGATAACATGTATAGTAATTGAGAAACCATCATTAGCATTCAAATACTTATCAATGAAAACCTTTCACTATTTAAGTATGCTTGCAATAATTTTTAGGAATTCACAGATAAGAAAATGATATCCACTCAAAGCTACTATAGCTATTTATTACTATTCTCAATTACTATAAAATTGCATGCTAATAGGTAACTTGGAATAAAGTACTCGAATGATAGTTATCAAACCTACCTTTCATCCCCTAGGTAGTCTGAAGTTCAAGATGGAAAAGCACAAAAACTTGTCTTTGGCAACTTATGAGACACCTTCATTCGCTTTACATGTGGACTAATCCCTATTTTTATCATCTCGAATGATGATTTGTAATAACTACCTACCCAAGTATGGCAACCAAGGTGTTCTAGCCAATGAAAATCTTCTTTAAAAATATAGTCGTAGTAGAAGTCTAAACTCCAGAACACATACCCCAAAATCCTTTGTTGCTCTATAAATCAATCTTTAGAATTGAAACATAAACAAATATAAATGGTCAATAGGCAAAAAAAAAAAAAGAATTCGCTAAGAATACACACACACGCATGCGTATATGAGTGTTCATAGATGACGATCAAGTACAACTATGGCTCACCATTTTTCATCCATGATGAAGCTTAAAACACCCTGGTCCAGACCAATAGACGAAGCGTCCAATTCTTCAATTAGTTAAACTTCAACATCCAATTGATCAAACAAAATAACAAAAAAAAATGGGAAGATAAGATAATAATGACATACACAAGAAGATACATACTAAAACTAAAAAGGAGTACAACAGATTGTAGATGATGTGTTCTCTTGGGGCGATGTGGCCATTGATGTGTATATATAGTGCCAGAATACCATCCAATACAATGAATAAAGAATATTCCCAATAAAATTATGTCAAATAAATCAAAAGGGGATACACCTAGAAAAGATTGTGAATATTTATACAAAGATTGTACCAATAGATTTGGTCTCGGCATCCATAGGCCTAAAGGGCTTTCCACGCCCGCACTTGTTGTCTAACTTGAGTCTAGAATGTCAGAACCAAGCCCAACGCTGCATATTGAAAATTTTCCAAAAAAATACCCAAATCATGATATGTTGTTAACAAGATAAGAAGTCACTATGAATAAATTGTTTAATTCAAATAACTCAGAGAGAGTGATTCTTGAGGATTGAAACAATATTTGAACTGTCGAACTCAAATGGAGGATTGAATTTACTACCATGATCTTCAACCAAAAAAGAAGTGTAAGCATTAGGAAAGATTAGATGATGGAAAATGGAACTGAAAAGTATGTACAAATGGCTTTTTAATGACATTAAAAAGTATGATTTGGGTAAGGCTCAAATCAGAGGAGTGTTCTTGACTTTTTAATGACATTAGTATTAGTTGATCAAATTTGAGAAGTCTTCTTTTTTCTCCTTCATTGCAAATCACACCTTTCGAAAACCTGACCCCCACGCAATGGAACTTATCAGTCTTTGTTTTTCCCATCTTATAAACTACTAATTTAGCATTGTATTATTCAAAAATATGTTTGGGGATTGTGCTTCTAGTCCTAACAATAGTAGAGGACCAAGCAATGACATTTAGGACATTGAACAAGAGAAATAATCATTGAATAGAGGAGCCTACCATAGAAAAAGTATCCTAGATGAGCGATGGAACCTTTCATCGATTCAAAAACTATGACTTGTAAGAACAACATCATCAAAAACTTCAACTCTGAATTGGGTAGTTGTTCAGAGTTCATAGACCCCAATTAATTTTTTTAAAATAAACAAGTGCTTGAGTATATCTACAACAAGAATGAAATGAATTAGAATTCATACCACCCGAACCGTTCTCTTTACTTAATTAATTAGGTATTGTCTTGCCGCAACTTCAAATGCCCTTACCCTCTGAAACACAACAAAAGACCTGATTTACATACAGGGAAGGGATATTGTAAAGTAACGTAGCTGACACTCTCCGCATGAAAACATACAAAGCATATCCTTTAAAATAGCTAAATTAGAGGTTTTAGCTCTAATCCATATTTGACAGTGTATAAACAAAGGCCAGAAGCTCAATCGTTTAAAAAGAATTCAAAAAAAAAAGGGCCTGTCTTCTGAAGATAAAGTATGATGGGTCTTAGGTTTGGGTGAGAAGATGGGAACAAAAGAAGAAGGGAAAATGATTGATCAGGGCTTCCATGGTTAGATAATTAATCAAGAAGGAGAGACTATTTGCCAGCAAAATTCTATTGGAGTTTCAGTTACCCAAATTAAGAAACTCGGTTAATACCTATCACTATCATCAGAGTTTATGGAATTTTTTTTACTTTTGTTGAAATTTAGAAATATTATAGATGTAGATATAGATGTGTGTATCTACTTGTCCTACCAATTGCATATGCAATGTTAGGACGTGTACAATTCATAAAATACATTAAAGTTTTAATTATTTGCGCATAATCATTTTGACACATAGGATCACCTTTATTTTTCTTTAGTTTTACACTAACATCATAAGGTGTAGAAATAGGTTTATGATCAAAATGATTAGGAGTTCTCAGAATCTTATTTCCTAAAGTTGTATGCCTCCCCCATATCTTTCATGTCAAACTTAGACATCAAGAACTTTTGAGTATAACAACCTCTAGACTTGTATCCATTATTAGCATATCATCAATGTACAAGCTAATAATAACACCAAAATGATCCCAAAACTTATAATATACAAATGTGTCAGTTTCATTAATTTTAAAGTCATTTAACACGAACACATGATCGAATTTCTCGTGCCATTATTTTTATACTTGTTTTAAACCATAGAATGATTTAATCAATCTACATATCATATGCTTTTTACTTGGCACAATAGTTCCTTCTGGTTGGTCCATGTAAATTTCCTCCTCTAAAACTCCATTCAAGAACGTCATTTTCACATCCATTTGATGAATTACTAACTTTTATATAGAACCTATAGCAATCAAAACACTAATAGATGTTATTCTTATAACTAAGGAATAACTATCAAAGTAATAAACACATTTCTTTTGTTTATAACCTTTGGCTACTGGTCGAGCTTGTACTTATCAATTGAACCACTAGTTTTCAATTTCCTTTTAAAAATTCATTTGCACCCAATAGGTTTTACACTAGGAGGTAACTATACTAATTCTCAAGTAAGATTAGACATGATTGAGTATAACTCGAATTTGATTGCTTCTTTTTTTGAAAGTGCATCTCATGATGTAATAACTTCCTCATATATTTATGGGTTATTATCAATTAGAAATGTGAAAAATCTATCTCCTAATTAACTAATCTACTTCCTTACTCATTTACTCCTCCTAGGTTCAAGTACTTCTTCCTTAGAAGTATCACCTCTGAGTTCATCACCAATATGAATTAATTTTCTCTCATTTGATACCTTATTTTTCATAGGAAAAATATTCTCAAAGAATATAACATTTTTTGCTTTCATGATTGTGTTAGGTTCTAAAATATTATGCTCATTTCTAAGCACTAGAAATGTATATACAATACTATTACTCAAATATCCTATAATTTTTTTAAAAAAATTTTAGAACCTAAATTTCAACATGACTTTTGCTAAATGCTCCCATACTTTTAAGTATTTTAAGGATGGTGGATGTTTTACCCAAAGTTCATAATGAGATATTCCTATATTCTAATGTGAAATTATATTTTGAATGTGAGATGCAGATATAATAGTGTCTTCCCATAAATTATTTGGTAGTCCAAAACTTATTTACATAGAATTCATCATTTCCTTTAAAGTAATTTTTTTTCCAGCTACACCATTAGAATCGGGTGAGTATGGAGGTGTAACTTCATGTATAATATATCATGTTGCTTATAATAGTCACTAGGGATAACTCGTGTCTAAAGGCATGGTGCAATTAAAAAAAATTAAGTACTGAACTCAAACGCGCACTAAGCTAAAAGACTAAACTGCCACTACAACTCGTGCCTGAAGACACTGTACAATTAAAAAAAAAAAACTTTGTTCTTGAACACGAAAAAATCAAACACTGAACATAGACATGCATTAAACTAAAAGTCAAAATTGTATTTTTAGACTATAAACCCCACATGACATTCCGTAAGTTTAATTGGATCAATCAAATCAATTTATGCCTATACAAAAGACCAAGTAAAATGAATGAGGTTGAAAAATAAAAATGCTCTTTTTATGCATCTAAAGCTAACTTAAAATTATTCTTTCATACATGAACCACAACAAATGCACCATATGAATACTTGAAAAAGTGACGTACCAAATATGAAATTGTGTTAGAGTCAGTGGTTAGGTTGAATCAAAAATATATATATATATAATTGTGTGATACAACTACTTTCTCAAAAATTTAGAAACAATCCATAAAATTTTTCAATCTCAAGCAACTTCCATCACACAAAAAAAAATGATATTTATTATTTTTAAATCGATGTCTACTCCAATAAATCAATAAAACCCACATTACAATTACGTAGAAATTACTACCAGTGAGAAGGTTTATACCCTCCACAACGTCTATAATAATATCTGATAGACCCGAATTTGTGCAACATTAATTGAATTACTAATTCACTCAATGTTAATTGTTCCAAAAAAAATGTTAATCCCAAATCTCAAAATGCAAGAAGGAGATGAAATTCATGAAATTTTCATGCAATTTAATTTGGGGGAATGAATGAGGGTTATTGTTTGGGTGCAATTACCAGACCCAATTACTTCTAATGTTAATTAAATGAAGTATCAAAATTATGCACAATTACTGCAAGATTTGTCTCTAGCACGTTGTTTTCTGAAGAAACGTAGTAAAAGAGAAAGTATATATTCCAAAGCAATGTTAATTAATTCATATCTTCAAGATTTGATTGAATATATAAACTTAAACCCTAAACCTAAATTTTTGTAGAAAAATAAATAACATCTAAGCAAGGCAAAAATTTATACATAATAAAAAAAATCAGGGGACATATTTCCTAGCAATCATAGAGAGCATGAAACAATAAAAACAAAATCATGATTTGAGTACAGAAACTCGAGATTGGTTGTAGGCAATCTCATATAACCCCCCCTCCCCGAAAAAAATCGTGGCAAATGACCTGACACTTACAAATATTTTAACCTGAATGCAACCTATGTAACACGCTCTTTAACTATTTTCAACTGATTTAACTCAAATGATTTCCTATTTTCAATGCGAACCATCCATTCACACCCATGAAAAATTACTAAATAAAAAGTAAAACATGGAATCAAAACCATTCACATTCCATAATCCTACGTATATTTCTTACTGCAACAAACCTAAGTCCTCAAACAAAGACCCAAATGTCCAAAGCCTTGTAATCACACAATTCATCAAACACCTAAATCGATTAAAAAATTTCAAAAAAAATAATAATTCAATGGATTGAGAATGATTAATACCATTAGCTATAATTGTCACTTGATAGTAATTAAAACATAGCACCACCGAAGAAAGCAAAGAATGGCCACTGTGTGCTTGACATCCAATCAATGGAGTAATTAAGTTAGTCGGATCCTCTGCATATGAGCATGGAAAAAAAATATTAGTCATTCAAAGATTGATTACAGGACAATGTATTGTAAAATGGAGAAATAAATAAAAGAAAAAGTAAAAAAATGACGTCATATCTGTTTTGAAACCCAATTCTCAATGAAAGCAACATTTTAAGGTTTAAACAAAGCTACATGAGACAACCAGCAAAACACTAAAACATAATGATACTGATGAATTTGTTGACGGCGTGACGTTGAAAATGGCATGACTGTGTGAATCCGAGACAACCTACAAAAAATAAATCAAGACTAAAAATATAAATTGCCAAAACAAATGTAAAACCCATGAAAATAGCAAATTCAAAAAACAAGCCACTGTTGAGGAAGACAACGTCATCACTTAAGTTGTGTCGCCGCTAGTCGTTGGAGCTGCACTATCGATGGTGCCCATCGCAAAGTTCATCAAAAAAATACATATATTGGCATTACTTAGAAAAAGTTCACAAAAAATTAGAGGAGAAGACAATAATCTAAATCAAAGTATCATCAAACTCAAACTCAAACTCTTCAACTAATTTTAGGTGTGTAACTTGGGTTGGGCAACCTGATTTCAACCCGAGCACATCCCAAAAAAATTAGGGCTTGGGCTTGGGTTTTTAATACTTGGATTGGGCTTGAGTAAAAAAATCTCAACCCGAATTCAATTTGGGTTGAGCTCGGGTTGTGTAACACCCCAAAATACAACCTGGACGGCATTACAATCTAATAACCATCTAAGCATGAGAGCACTAAGGTAAATCATCAATAAAGAAAACTTCAAACAATAATTTATAACATTTAAATGAATATCCCAAAAGAATATGCCATCTTTGGCATTTTATATTTCCAAAAGAATATTAAAGTAAGCTTGCAGCGGAATACAAAATAACTAGACTTTACAACTTCCAAAATAACATCCTAGTCTAGTACAAAAGAAAAGGGGTCGCTCTATGCGTCCACCTCGGGATCTACACTCCCATCAATCGGAGTCTCTCACTGTACGGCCTCCTCGGCTCCTACCTCCTCCTCAAGTACATAGTCTGAAAAAAAGTTAGCAGTAGGGGGTGAGCACGAAGCTCTGTAGAAAATTTCTCCCAAATCCAAACAAGGTTTTAAAAACATAGAAAACGGTCGGTCACCTTTCACAATTAACATATATAACATTTGAAATATAACAAGGACATTTTAAAAGAGATCTCAAGTTTGGTCAATAATAAAGCAATGAAAAGAGAATAAAATTCCACTTTAATTGACAAGCAATTTTCAACATAATCCAATCCACCATACACCATTTTCACAAGTTATCGGGCATCCCATACTACCCGAAACTCTTGGGAAAATAATGTTTGGTAAAATGAACAATACTTTCTATTAGGTATCACTCAAGTAGGCTGTCGTTTCTCATGAATCTACCCAACGAATCTACCTCGTTCACCCATCTATATAATCACAATCACAGGCCAATTTAGGAAAGGCGTGTACCGTCTCATACGGCATTGACGAAATCCTTCCAAGGTGTCTAGTATACTAACCCTTTTCCCCGGTATCCGTGAACAATAGTGTCATTGTCACCACAACGATCCACTACGAGCATTAGGCAACCATCTCATCCCCCATTGGGATAGACTAACCTCTAACACTCTACGGCAGTTTTCGAAGGTAATCCAAGTCCCTCACAACACCATACACAAGAGTGACATACCACCATATACTCAACCTCATATACAATCAAATTCCATGATTTTTCCCAAATTTCACAAGCAAGATACATAATAGAACAAATTAAGAAAACATACTTATTTCGCAATTCATGTGACAAGAGATAAGTTTAAAGGAAATACGCATGAGATCATCAATACTATCATTTTACTACCCAACACAAAGTTCTAGAGTTTTAGAAATCAAGATGATGTAAAGATATAGAAAAAAATCCATATTTTCCCCAAAAACTAGGGTTTGATGAATTTCAAACCATTATTTTGTTCAAATCATGTGTATGTTTGTAATAAGACTAAGAAACAATGAATACATAACAAATACATACTACTTAGAGTCAAAATGTACATATATAATAACCCTAACATCAATGGATGGAAATGGAAGAAAACCCCTACCTTGTATCTTGGAGAACTAGGATCTTGATCCTTGAATCTACCCTTAATCTCTTGTTGTTCTCTTAGATCTTGTGTTCTCTCTCTCTCTCTCAAGTTATCTAGGGTTTAGGATGAGTAATGGACGACTAAAGAGGCGGCCTAAAGTATTTATAGGCCCAAAAGTCGGACCACGTCGCGATTAAAAACGTTCAGGTTTTTATCGGGTGTACCGGTACCCGGTACCGGTACCATTTGTTACCGGTACCCGGTACCGGTATCATTTAGTACCGGTACCCAGTACCGGTACTACGAACCTTCTGGAATAGGGGTACCGGTACCCAGTACCGGTACCAGAAACCTTCTGTAAACGGGGTACCGGTACCCAGTACCGGTACTAATCAGCAGACAGACTCTTCCTCGGGGTACCGGTACCCGGTACCGGTACCATTTGGTACCGGTACCCAGTACCGGTACTAATCACCAGACAGACTCTTCCTCCGTCTACCAAGTTCCCCATGCACTTCCTATTACCTTTCCCAAGGTTTTTCGACCTTCCGGAGTCAATGGAAACCTTATCTTGACCTAAAAATATTTAGAAATTCATCTAATCCCCATTTTCATGTTTCAACGTCTCTAAAGCTCAAACTTTCTAATCTATGTGCGTCTCTAGTATTTATCCTAGTATTAAAAGTCTATATGGTTTATCCTTCCCTTATTACACATATCCACACATTCACCACAATATTTTATTATGGATATATCTATACCAATATATAACAGAAAATACGGGGTGTTACAAGTTGACCCCTCGAACTCGTGGGTTGAACTCGAAACCGAATTACTATTATATAAATACAATTTTATAATTTATACTAGGGTTGAATTGAAAATATTCATGTTTAAGAGATTAATTGTCATTAGTAAATAATAAGTCACTATCTGGTTGTAAATCTTGCTTGCTTGCTACAATGGAAAATCTTTGACTGCATAAATTGATCATTTTGATTTAAACTCGCATATATTAATAAATTGATCTATCTGACTGTATTCTGTATGGTTGTGGTTGTTTTGAGTTCTTAATATTATGGTTTTTTATGTTAAAAACTTGATTGAAGTTGTTGGTTGTTAAATTATTTGAATATTATGTAATAAATGTATCAAGTTTAGAACATTAACCCGAAATCAACCCGTAAAGTAACCCGAAATCATGAACCCGAATTCAACCCGAGCCTGCCTAAATTAAACTCGAGCAATGCTTGGGTTGAGTTTATCAACCCCAAGTAGGGTTAGGGTAAGGGTTAGGGTTAGGGTTAGGGTTAGAGTTGAGGATTATATACATAGGATTGGGCTAGGGTTGATTGTCCAACCCGCCCAAGTTGCACCCCTAACTAATTCAAACCTATACTTAATTTAATCAAATTAACAACCTCGGCCCATCAAATTGACATATAATTCTTTATAAAAATCGACTAAGCCCATGAAATTATAAGACAATTGCAATAAAGAAGACCCCAATTTATAGGCAAAAAAGAGAAGCAAGAACTATTAAAACCACTTTTTTGGGGTGAAGAAAAGTATAGACTATAAACATAATATTTGATAGTAATTTTAAACATAAAGGTATGATGGTTAGCAGTAGCTATTCTATTGCATTGATTTAATCGTCATTGCATTGATTTATTTCATTTGTTTAGTAACTGTCAGATTGGCTTACAAAGGATCAACCACGACAAAAAAAAACAAAAAAATATATATAAGAAATGGAGATGTGGGGAATTGGGAATTGGCAATACGAATAGCAAATCGACAAAAACCATGTAAAACAATTTGCATTTGTCTTCAGTCGTGAACAATGTTTCTATATGAATAAAACTTAATACAATGAATAAAACTTTGTATATCATATCAAATAAATTGAACCTTGAGCAACAAATATAACTAACAATTAAATATTAAAAAAATAAATTCATCGTCATTCAAAGAAAGTGAGAAAGTAAATTTATAAGTGCTCGATCATTTATTCACCAATTAATAGTATGTGATCATCGACAATCAAAGAAAGTCATTGGATTCAACAGTGAAACATTCGTTAGGGCTATGAGGACAGCTAGTAAAAAAAGTAAGAGCACCGACTCAAGAACAAATCAAGATGTAAGAACACCAAATAAGAGCTTACAATTTTACATAGAATTAAAATTCTAATACATTGGCCCCTTCCACTTGGCCAATGTATGAGATCATTTCGGAATGCTTTCGTTATTGATAACATATAAAGGGCATGCCTTCCATTGGTGATCATAAAAAAACCCTCACTAATAAATCATCAAAACCATATCTTGATGGCTAGGAAGACCAAAGGGAATCGAATCAATCAATTCAAATACTCCTGATTAAAAAAAAATTCAATTAGTCATCTAAATCATAATCATTGTCAAGAAAGTAGAACCCAAAACACCACACGAACAAATGAAAGCATTAAGATCCAAAAAGTATAGGGTGGTTTTAGGCTTCATTACATGTTTGTTGCCTGCAAAATAGAATAACAAAATTACAACCAATCAAGGAGAAAAACAAAAAAGAGAATACAACCACGTCCAAAAAAACATTAAAATCCAAAAATGCTAATTCAATGGAGAACAATGTTGAGGTGGATGAGAACTAACCATTTTGGAGATGTGGTGGAGAAAATCAACTCAACAAATGAAACTTATTAAAAACAGTTAGCAAAAGTGGCAAAACAAACAAGAAATCAAATTAAACGACTCTGTAAAAATAAGTATTAAAAACTCTAAAATCCGACAATGAAATAGAACAATTGAGGTGAACACCGAGAATAGGTTGAACCAAATAAAATGACAGTGGAATATGCCAAAATAACCATTAGATAGCCACCACATGACATCGTTGTGTAGAAAAAGATGACAATGACACTGTAAACATTGTTGGTGTTGAAGCTTAAGATGCTGATGTTAACGAAGGTTGATCCGATGTTATCAGATTCATCAACATTCGAGTCCTAAAGCGACGAATCCTATATAAATAACACACCGAGGCAAGTATTAAATGTTCAAGAAAGACCTGGAACAACTATCCAAATTCACATTTTTTTAAGCTACAAAAAACAAAAGCACAGATATAATGAACACAAACTATAGGGCAGAGACAACTCATGAATCAAGCCATTAAGCAAAAGAAAAAAATACCTCTACTTTTAGGTCAATACGAATAGATATCAAGCAACGAATTCAATACAATAACAGTAAATTAAAGAACTAAAAGAAACGATCCGAAATATATTATTTGATGGACTATGGTGGTGACTGCGGGTATGGGACTCCATCTTTGTATTAAAGGCTTGAATGATTTACCAACTCAAACTTTCATTTCTCTGTTTTGATAAAGTGAACATTGTTTAAGTTTCTTTTGAATCATATGTTCCACCATTTTTGCCTCTTTTTTCCTTTTTTTTTTGAAGCTTCGGCAAAGTTTTCATAAGTGTGTGTTCTATGATAAATAGTGTGTGTTTTGTGTGCATCAAGTGTGTGCGCAATGCACAGTGAGTGCTCTGCTTATGGAATACCTCTGTGGTACTTTATCGAATACGTGATGGGTATTATGCGATGTGAGTGTTTCGGAAGAGAAGTAGATGCAGAGGAGAGTGGCAACGGAGAGAAACAGAAAAAGCTATGGAGAGAGAAACAGAAAAGAGAGAGCGAGGGAGAGAAGCAAATAGTTTCAGCATGTACATGGAATCAGTCGGGGCAGCAGAGAGTACCAATAGAGAGTCCGTGTAGTATGAGAGAGAGAAAGAGAGAGAGGATATCTAGGGAGACGTTGGGATGGTTTGCCAAAGGAATGAAGACGCTGGTGGTGTCACTGGGTCTAAGAGAGAGAGAGAGAGGACTAACGGTGTAAACAAAAAAAAAAAGAATGTAGGGGGAGGCTGCATCTCTAACAGATAAAGTGAGTGAGGATGGTTTGATTTTGAAAAATAATGAGTGAAAAATAGATGAATTTGGGGGGAACTGAACGAGTATTAATGGCCATTGGATGAATGAATTGATTTGAGGTCGTTGGATGTTGAAGTCGCTCTATTTTATATTATAGATTAAAGGGATTAGATTTATTTTTTTATTTAGATGATTTTCTACTTCTAATTTATACTTGATAAACATTTCACAAGTTTCATCCTTATTTCTTAGCAAATATAATTTGGCATACCTCGAAAAATTATTAATAAAAGTAACATAATATATTTTTTCACCTCTTGTCATAGTAGTCTTAAAGTCATCTAAATCACTATGTACTAAACTTAATAATTTGGTTTTTCTTTCAACCATTCTAGAAGACTTTTTAGGGATTTTAGATTCAATACAAACTTCACATTTATTAGCATTCGAATTTGAAAATTTTATGATAAGACCTAATTCTCTCATTTTCTTGATATAAGTAAAATGCACATGACTTAATCTACCATGCCACATATCAAGAGACTCAAGTATATAAGTAAAAGAGCTAGATTCATTCTCATTTTTTACTTCAGTAACATTCAATAATTAAAGACTCTTATTACAGTAACATTTTCCATCAAATGTCTCATTCTTGATCATTATGATATTATTACTCTCAAATATTATTTTTACTCCCACATTATTCAAGACAGATACCGACCTTCAGTTCCAACGAATATTAGCCACGTAGAGTACATCAAACAATGAGATGATTTTTTCAGAATTCGACTTCAGTAATACTTTTCTTTTACCTATAACAGACAAAGGTCTAGAGTCACCCATAAACACTTGTTCCTCTTCATCCTCCACAAGTGTGTAGGAGATAAAAACACTTTAAATATCACAGATATGCTTTCTAACCAAAGAGCCTATCAACCAATCTTTTGTAGTAGCAACCATGTTAGTCTCGAATACGACCGCAACAATAATATCATTCGCCTCTACCAAATTAACATTTGGCTTAGCAGATTTGTTATTTGCCTTTCAGTGTCGGCATTTTTTAGCATAATGTTCTGCTTTTCCACAAACAAAACAATTACATTTTCTTCTTAAAACTAGGACCTTGAGCTTTTATGGAGATTTTTTCCATTGTGATTATTTTTTTTATACTTATATTGAGGCTTATTAGATGTCTCCACAACATTGGCGTTAGAAATATTTTTCTGTGCCTTTTTAATTTTATCCTTCAAATGATTTTTCTTCGCAATCCTAATATGGATGACACATCTTCCAAAGACATATCTTTTTTTTTGTGTTTGAGATTATTTTTGTACACTTTTCAAGAATCAGGTAATTTTTCAACAAAAGCACTGGTTACGAATGGTTCAAGCAAATTCATTCCTTCATTCCTCAACTCGTTAATAATTAGATGATACTCATGAATTTAAGAAGGCGCATTTGTATCTTCAACCATCTTATAGTCTAAGAATTTTTCTACTGCATATTTTATAATCTCTGCAGCTTCGATAATATACTTTTTCTATTGCATAAAGAGTTTGTGTTGGCTTTTTAGCCTTTTAGGCTTTCTTTAAATTACAAATTGTAAGTTGCATGCATTTCTAAATGTAGTTTAGCTTGCATCGGGGGTAAGGTACATTAAGTCCCCCTGATTAGGTGTAATTATATTTTTATTATTAATAAAATTACACTCTCATATTGCCTAAGTTTAACCAATGTATATATATACCTAATTTTTCATCAAACAATCATAAATCTCCCTAGCATACTTGTAATTATAATAAATATCAAACAATTTATTTGATAGAGCATTCAAGGTAATATTATGACAAACCTTATCAATTTTTTCTCATTTTCATTTTTCAGTTTCATAATTTTCTATATTTTCTTCAGATTTTAAATCAATCAAAATAAAGGCAACACATGTATATCTAGTAACATCATAACCCTCTGTTGCCAACACGAAAAATTAGACCCATTGCAATTTTTGTTACATTCGGAATAGTGTTTCTTTTTTTAATAATTGTAACATTCATATTGTATCTATTCTTAAGATTGTTGTGAAAATCAAGTCAAGAATGCTACAAAACAAAAAAATAAATAAACAAGTAATGTAAGAAAACTAATCAATAGAAATGTGTAGTCACTATTCTTAAGAATAGATTTTCGCCCAGTTGAGCATGAAAACCTGATGCAGTAGATTATGTCGTCATATCCTCCAAGAGTCAGCTATTGTTTCTCCACAAGCGTGCACACGTAAATGTACAAATATATCGAATAACTCTTGATCGTTCTCAAATCAAATATCAAAATCACAAATGATAGTATTCTAAGATGAAAAAAATAACAAATGAATATAACGAGAAATCGATGTATTTGAAAGAAGTATCTGGCTTGACCGAAACCAATGATCAAACTTTGTCTTTGCTTTTGAATTTTCATGTTTCGTATGTCAAAATAAAAACTCACTTCCTTAGCCATCCGTTGGGTATTTAAATACCAACAGAAAGGTTGCAACAATTTGCGACAATGTTTGAAATCCAATTAGTGTGCAAACCGTTGCAATGCTTCAATCCTTTTACATATCTATATAATAAAGTAGCTTACAATTCAAATCTCAAAAGATAAACAAAATGACTTTTGTTATTCGCGGTTGAAATTACTGTAAATTTTATTTTATAGTTAATCTAACGACTAATATTAATAACTTAAATTTATTAGGAAAAATAGAGACCCTTATAGGTGTGTTTGGAATGATTTTTTAAAAATAATTTTAGAAATTATTTCTCATAAGTACTTTTAAAAAATAATAATAGTATTTGAAACCGTCCTACTACTACCTCTACCACCCCACCCCCACCACCATCGCCGCTGATGATGCACAAATTGGTTTGCACACCACAATCAAATTAATAATATAAAATACAGTAAAATAAGTAGAGAGAGAGAAGACAAGGTTTATAGTAGTTCGGTTAATCAAGACCTACATCCATTTTTAATGGCTGAGTTCGCCGAATATTTTATTAACTCCGGCGGGTTGGGAGAATAAAGAATTACAATGAAGAAAAGAGATGAGCTTGATTTTGTGAGATACCCCCCCAAGTGTTGGGGAAGCTTACAATTTATAGTCGTCTGCATAGTAATTGCATAGCCAGTCTGACGGTCATAATAGATTGGGGGTTCTTTAATAGTATTAAATAGCTTGACGATCTCTCCTATTCATGGCGACCTTTCCTCTTCTTGGCGATCTCTTCTCTCCTTAACGGGCAAGGAAGTTACGGTGCTCTCCAAAAGACTTGGTCAAAGGATGAGTGAAGACTGACTCTCTCCAAGTGGCGAGGGTGAGACTCTTGGATGACTCTTACTCCAAGGTGGTAGAGGAGGAGGCTCTTAGAATCAGCTTCTGAACTCCAAGGTGGAAATGATGAGGCTCTTGGATGACCCTAGATGCTCCCCTCCTAATGTAGCTCATTGAGCTTGATGAGCTGCTCCATGCTGATGTAGCTCTTTGAGCATGATGAGCTTGACCGGGTTGACTACATTGGGCTAAATTTACTGGATCTCTTGGAGTTGAGCTTCTTGAGCTTGTAACATGAGTTGGGCCCTTTGGCTTGGCCCATCATTTGCCCCCAGTGCCTTGTGTCCAATGAAACTTGAAAAAGAGAGCATTCGATTAAGTTTGATTTTTTGGCTGATCGCCATAACTAGAAAAACTTTGAAAGGCTAAAAGCCCTACTTTTAAGCCTTTTTACAACATCAATCATAGCCACAAGCAGTGAATTTTGTAGGGCTTTTCGAGGGCTTCGATTTGACATATTATACACCTAATTACAAGTAACAGAGTAGAAGTTTTGGTCAAAATAGCGAGGAGGGAGCCGGAGGCGCCATTTTGGGCGAGCAGTACTGTTTTGAGCGAGCAGATTTTTTTGTTTTTTTTCAAAAAACTTCAAGAGGCCAAAACTTCTATTTTTTGGCCGTTTTTTGGACTTTTTACAACATCAATCACTTCTATAGGTAGTGAGTTTTGTAGGGCTCACCGAGAACTTCAATTTGATATATTATAAGTCCGGTTTGGAGCACCTTGGGCGAGCCTGGGTTGTCTTGGGCGAGCCACATCTACCTTGGGCGAGCCTGAGATTGCCTTGGCACCTTAGTCAAGCCTAGGGCTGCCTTGGGCTAGCACAAGGCCATGGTGCTAATTTGGGAAGTCTTGGCAAGTAAAAGATTGTTTGGCATGGTGGGGAGGCGACCCAAGTGCTGGGCGCCCATGTTGAGGCACCTAGGCCAAGCGCTAGATAGCTTGGTACGTTGATGTAAGCGGCCAAAGAACTGGTTTGGGTGGTCAAGTAGCTAGTTACGCTAATTTGAGCAGTCAAGCAACTGGTTTAAGTGACTAGGCAGCTAGGTACGCTGATCTAATGTAGTCTTTTGGGTTACAGGCGACCTGAGTTTTAAGATCTTGCCTAGAGATGGCAAAAATAATGTTATTTCAAACATTAAAATATTTAACATGACTACCTGGAGAAAGAGGCAGACTGCTTGCGTGAAAACAAAGACAGAGTATGAGGATTGCTCGTGAGAGAGTTACACCTTTTGAGACCAAACTTTTGGCGACCAATGAGAGAGCCGCTAAGCTGGAGATAGGTTGCCTGTTTGAGAACAGTGCAGAGGTAGGTCACACTTTTGACAACCCATAAGAGAGTCTTTAAGCTTGAGGTATAGGCTACCTGTTTGAGAACAGTGAGAGGTCAAGCTTTTGGCAATCCGTGAGAGAGTCGCTAAGCTGGAGGTAGGCTGCCTGTTTGAAAATAGTATAGAGGCCAAAATTTTTTGGCGACCCGTTAGAAAGCAGCTAAGCTGAGATATGGACTACCTGCTTGAGAGCATTGCAGAGGTAAGCTGCTTGCTTAAGAGCAGAACAGAGCAGAGTAGAGATATGTCAAGCTTTTTTGACGACCCAAGAGGGTCGCTAAAGTGGAGATAGGTTGTCTGCTTAAGAGCAGTGCAGAGACAGGTTAAACTCTTAGTGATCTACGAGATGATTCACCTTGCCTGGACCTATTCATTTCCTCAGCATTCATATATTTTTTAGTTTTTGTCGATTGTTCTAGCATGCTCTTAGGTGGACGTTTCATCAATGAGAAAAGGAAGTTTGATGACCGGATGCCTCCCAAGAAGGCGGTCATGCTGACCTTTTCATCAAGCTCCTCGACCTGAAGGGCCTCCTCGTTAAAACGAGTGAGGTAGCTCCTTAAACTCTTATCTGGGTCCTACTTTATACTGAGCAAGTGGGTGGCAGATTTCTGCTGGCGACGTCCACCAATAAATTGTGCTACAAAGGACCAACTCAGCTCAGTAAATGTACCAATGGAGGCTAGGGAGAGTTTAGCGAACTATTGACGAGCGGATTCCTTCAAGGTGGTTGGAAACGCTCTACACATGATTTTTGGTCGGGAACGTTGTATAGTTGCATCAAGGTCTTAAAAGTTTCGAGGTGGTCAAATGGATCCTTTGTACAGTCAAAGGTCTCGACGGATGGCATCTTGAATTTCTAAGGGAGTGCGTAGTTCACCATGTCAGGTTTGAAAGTTGTATTGGTTTGATTTACAAGATAATTTATTGTCTCTGGTCCGTGTGCCTTTATGGCGTTGAAGACATCACTCAATTGATTTTGCACCTCTTTAATTTTTTGGTCTCAATGATTGGGAGGAGGACCTCGAGAATTATCATGAGCATGACTCCCATGCTCCATGCTTTGGTTCCCACCCTCATCCTCTTGGAGATGAGGGTCTCCTCCATGGGGAGCAGAAGCTGGGGCTGGAGGAGGAGGTCCCTTATGGGGGGCTCCTCTATATGGGGCGCCCAACAGAGCTCCCAAGGGTGGGGTGCCTAGACGAGAAGCGCCTTGGTGAGGAGCTCCTTGATGATCAAGGAGTGGAGCTCCCCTGGCTTGAGGTCCAGGTTGCGTTCCTCCTTGTTGTCCGAGCATCAATTGTAGAATCTGTTGGTTTTGGACTACTTGTTGTTGCATTGTGTCCAGCATCTGCTGTGCATTTGGGACGAGATTGGCAGGTGGAAGAACAACCGCCTCCTCTCATGTCGGATTGTCTTCAGGCTGATTCATGGATCTAGTGGTGATCCAATTAGTTCAGTGAAGAAAGTGTTTAGGTGAGAATTTTATCGTTCTCACAGACGGCGCCAAACTGATGATGCACAAATTGGTTTGCACACTACAGTCAAGTTAATAATATAAAATGCGGTAAAATAAATATAGAGAGAGAGAAGATAAGGTTTATAGTGGTTCGGTCAATCAAAACCTACATTCACTTTCAATGGCTGAGTTCGTTGGATATTTTATTAACTCTGGTGGGTTGGAAGAGTAGAGAATTACAATGGAGAGAATAGATGAGCTTAATTTTGTGAGATGCCCCCCAAGTATTGGGGGGAGCTTATAATTTATAGTTATCTACGTAATAATTGCATAGCCAGTCTGACCGTCATAACGGATTGGGGGCTATTTAATAGTATTAAATAGTTTGACGACCGCTCCTCTTCTTGGCGACCTCTCCTCTCCTCAACGGGCAAGGAAGTTACGGTGCTCTCCAAATGACTTGATCAAAGGATGAGTGAAGACTGACTCTCTTCAAGTGGCGAGGGTGAGACTCTTGGATGACTCTTACTCCAAGGTGGTAGAGAAGGAGGATTCTGGAATCGGCTCCTGGACTCCAAGGTGAAGAGGAGGAGGCTCTTGGATGACCCTGCATGCTCCCTTCCTAATGTAGCTCCTTAAGCTTGATGAGCTGCTCCATGCTGATACAGCTCTTTGAGCATGATGAGCGTGACCGAATTGACCACATTGAATTGAATTTATTGGACCTTTTGGAGTTGGGCCTCTTGGACTTGTAACATGAATTGGGCCCTTGGGCTTGACCCATCAGCCGCCACCCCTACCCCCACCG
>CM042196.1:25758218-25784137 GCA_023539305.1 Ilex asprella
ATATATATATATATATATATATATATAATTTTAAAATTCAAATGATACACAAATATCAAAAGGATTCTTGAAAGTCTCACATTCAATTAGATATGCACTATTTTATGGTATAAGTAAAAAGGGTTTTCATGATTTTTTTTTTAGTAAATGTTCTTCCATCCCAAATTTTTTAAATAGTGGACTTTTGTCCTAATAAGTTTTGGGAGAAGGACTGACCTCCCTATAGCCCTTTTATTATCTAAAACATTAATGAAACTTCTTGTCAGATTAATGGCGCTCACTAAAAATAAATTTTAATCGACTCAAATTCTACGTAAAAAGATTGTTTAGAGTTTATGTAGGGATAAATTTGGTACTGTAGATGGATTTTATTTTATTTTTTGTCAGAAATGATGGTTTAACGACAGAGGTGTAAGTGATGTTTAAATATATAGTAGAAAGAGTATCAGTGATATTTTAGATAATAGAAGCAACCTCATTGGAAATATATATATTTAAAAGGAATATAGATAGAACAACGGTATTAAAATTTAATTTACTGATATAATTTGTTAATTTAATTCACTGTGACCTTTAAATTCATTTAGACACTATTAAACATTAGAATTTGATATTAATCTAATAATTATTATGAAATTACATCATTATATCAATAAATTAAATTAAATTGTTAAGTACAAATAATATTAATCATGTTAATAATAATTCATTAAAGATCGTCCTTTGTGCATTTTCAAGATTTGAAATGTGATTATTTATTGTTTGTCAAGGTCTATTGGCATTTCACGGTTGCGTTTGCGTGAGGTAGGGTTGGTTGTTCTTATTTAAGTCTTCTCCCGGTCGTATAATTATAAAATTATAATACACGTGGACACATGGATGATGGCTTTGGAAGTCAAAGTGAAGTAGTCATATGACATGGAGGACAGATAGCTTTGGAAGGTGAAGTGAAAGTGGTCATACAACCAGAATAACTTTATTCGATCCATTCCTCCCCCAATCATGTCATGCACACCACCCATAAACGGTTCCTTTCAATGTTTCCTCCATAACTCCAACTCTTGCACGCCAGCCATAAACGGTTCCTTTCAATGTTTCCTCCATAACTCTCTCTCTCTCGAACAACTCAAAGAATTTGATTTGATTTGAGCAACTGGTATCGTCGTCTAAGTTGATCTTTCTGCAGCTGGGGCTTCAATGCAATTAGCTTTTTTTTATTCAACCTTTCTTCTTATTTTGGGTTTCAATGCAAATAGATTTTATTTAAAACTCGTCCTCAAAGCCTACCCTCCCTCGGTTCGTTTTTGAAAGTAAATATCAAGTATAATAGTTATATCACATTATTATTATTATTAACACGATGGTTTTTTTTTTTTGAAAACCTATACAATTATTGAACAAACACGATGGTTGATATAATATTGAATGATGCCACATTAACATGAATGAATGGTGCTACCGTTACACCTATTTTAGAGGGGGCTTAAATTCAACCAACACCCCCTGTCCCAACCTCCTGTGTTGCCCTGTTATTACTCTACCTAAAAACATACCAACACCCACCGACAATCACAAACACATGTAAACCTTCAGCAGCCAACCGTATCGGCGTTCAGCATTCATTTCATTTTGAAAAAATATCAAGAAAATCACCATCACGTGTCGAGCCTCCGTCTCCGTTCCTACCAAGTATTTATTGCTTCTTCGCGATTCTATTTCTGTTCCCACTCTCCTCCAACCATCCACCTCTTAGATCGATTTTTATTTGTATTTTCTGTTGGGTTTTTGTTTTCGCCACAACTGGTTAATGGAATTGGAGCCAAAGCAAGGCAAATCAATGAGATCTCCTACTCCTGCTGATCATCACTACACATCCAAACTCCGGACAAGAAGAAGAAGGAATATATGTCTGGTCGTGATTGCTGTTATATTGTTGGTGGTTCTCATCTTTGTGATTTTGGGGCTAACCGTCTTTAAGGCAAAACGTCCCCTTACCACCGTTAATTCTGTTTCTCTCAGGGACTTGGATTTCTCTATCGATATTGCCAGGGTTAGAGTATTGTTGAACGTCACTGTCGACGTCAATCTCTCCATTAAAAACCCTAACAAAGTTGGTTTCAAATACACCAATAGTTCCGCGTTGCTCAAGTACAGAGGCGAAGTCGTCGGAGAAGCTCCGATACCGGCTGGGAAGATATCGGCCGATGAAACGCGTCAGATGAATCTGACCCTCACCCTAATGGCGGATCGGCTTCTTTCCAATTCCAATGTCTATTCGGAGGTGATCGCCGGTACGTTGCCCCTACAAACATACACACGGATTTCAGGCAAAGTTCAAATATTGTTCAAAATTCATGTGGTCTCTTACACCACATGCGATCTTACTATCGATATTAGGAGTAGAAGTGTTGGCAACCAAACCTGTCATTACAAGACCAAATTATAGAGATCCGTTCTGTTGGTATATGCAAAATCAAAACTTTATTAGGACTATTGGCGTGACTTTTGTTTTGTTCTTACATATACTAGGTTGGTTTGGGTTGTCTTTTTTAACGTTTTTGATGATGCAGTGGCACTTGAGATTTGATTAGACGCCATGGTAGAGTCTCTATGTGCATATTGTCTTGTCCCTTTTGTTCATACCTTTCGACTATTTGATATGTTGGCAGTAAATCTATTTATTTGTCTGTTTGTTTTTTTTTTACAACTTTCCATTATGTGGATGATTTGGTTTGCCGCATACATCACTGTGTGGAAGATAACCGGGGGAAGAGACACAACTTCCTTGTCCACCTTTTTTTAATAATTCAATTAATCATGCATCCAATACCCCTTTGTAAATAAAATGCACGCTTCTAGTTTTACTGTATATTAAAGCTTCTAAAGAGAAACACACTCCAGTCCAGCCAATATTACAAAATAAAAACAGGACACTTTTTTATGGTGGCCAAAATATACTCTTGATGTTAGACATAAGAATTCCCAACAGTTGTGTGCATTGTGACAAAACTTATAAAGTGCTCGGAGCTTTCTAGGCTAATTTCCCCCCATCTCTTGGTACAAATTCATTATGAAGTTGATTTCTAGACATGAAATTCTTTTTCTATGGATGAGATGTTTGGTTTTAGCTTTCTCAATTGATTCATCATCAGCGGACTACGAATCATATTAATGCTTCTAAACTAAATCAGCAAAATCTTTGTTGGTGAAGTTTTCCTTAGGATTGTATGGTGACAGCCGGCCTTACTACTTGACTGAGATATGGTATTATTATTTTTACTGGTGATGGAAATAGCATCAATTCTGACTTCTGAACAGTGACACCTAAATATGGGCTCTACAATCCCTAGCACTTAGGAAATTTCTGTCATGAAGCATACTTTGTTCAGTAACTCATGAACACTCAGTTTTACTGGTAATTCCTTGCAAAACATCACCAGTAAACCGTGCGATAAATTCAAATAATTAAGCTTTTAAACTTTTTCAATGGTCTACCTTTTAAGGCTTGTTTGTGATATTGCCAGTATGAAAAATCACATAAGAAAGCGAAAACTTCTTCTCGGTTAGGTTTATTTTTAGTTCAGAACCACAAGGCCTCTATGCTTGCTGTGTGGAAGGTTTGGATGATTGGATTGTTAAAGCTTTGTTGCTTGCGGCATTCTCACTTAATATAAGCAACCAGGGCTTCATATTAGTAGATACTGTCTTTCTGACCCTCACGATTGATGGTTTTAATACAGACATGTTCAGATGTCTAAGTTGCTAATAATGAGTGTATGTTGTACTGGTAATCATATTTTGTTGTCTCACGCTATATATGGGTCTTGAGGCACTTATAATTTATGTGATACAGGACAAATTTGAGAAGATATGAAACTTGGTGCTTTTGAGCTATAAACTCTGCCATAGCTTTGTTATCAACACTCAGAAAAGTACTCTAATGCAATTTGAATGATGTGTTACCTCTTGAATCAACTGGTTGAACTTATCTACTGTAAATGTGCTACTGAAGGCATTAACCAGCTGAGTAAATCACAGTATGATGCAGCAGTATAGAATCTTGTGCTAAAATTCCAAGGTGGTATCAGAAGCATAATTGGTTGTAGGATGAGAGCATTATTCCCTAAGCTTTTGAGTTGTGAGCCTCTATATCCCTTTTGCTAATTTTGATCCTCAGGCTCAAGGAGTGGTTGGAATTAATGATGGTGTTTGAACATGGTTCTTAAGGTAGATCGTTTTTGAAGTATAAGAGAGAGGTAGCGTGGCCCATGAATTGTTATTAACTCTGGCCAAAAGTGCAAGACCGTTCCGAAATAGGTTAGACAGAGTATCACTCAGAAAACTTTTGACAAGTTAATAATGTTCTTTTAATTTGGGATTGCAGACTACTTAATCACACAAAATTGACAGCTAGGTATTAAATAGGAGCCGGAACATGAACCAGTGGCAGCTTGGTAGTTTTATGGAGAGTAGTCTTTCTCTGATTTTGTCATGAAAATCGATAGAAAATCAATGATTGGCGGTGGGCATGGAAACATTGTGCAATGAAAGAGAGAAACCACGTCGTAATAGGGATGCAGTTCTTTCAGACTTCTGTTGACTTATCTAAACAGGTGAATGAACAAGAAAAAATGGAGGGAAAGGATCAACATTCGATATGATCATTGGCTCCTCCCCCACGACCTACACCTTATAATAGGTATTTTTCTCTAACAGTATAGCTCCATGAGCAGACATTTCCCAAGCACAATAAGGACCTGAACTCTGCACCTTGCCCTTTTAAAAATTGGCTTGAGATGCTACTCAAGCTAAAAAACTTATTTATTCAAAACTAAATACACTTCCACCAAAATAGAATATTTTTTTATGCTAATCGAACACCTCATCGCACAACTTGTAAAAGAATCACACAAAATCACTATTCTTCACTGTTTAGCTGGGGGGCATGCCCAGGTGGGTTGGAGAAGGGGAAGAGGGAGGGGGGATCGTTAGGATAAGGCAGACACTAGATGTCCAGTGATACAAACATATACCTTCTGCTTAAACAAAATTCTCTGTATTCCAAAGTTCATGTCACAGTCAGGCTATAATGATACCACTGGATAATAATTTGGTCAGACAGAATCGTTCCACACCAGAAAACATCGTCTCAGAATCACAAGTAAATACCAACGCTGGATGAAAATTTGAGAATCTTTTACAAAAAAAATAGGACATACAAGTATACCACTTCATTAGAATTTGAGTTAGCAGCTCTGTTATCAAAGTTAAAAGTGCCGAGCATCAAAAAAGCTCTTAACATCAGCGTGCAAATTTTCTGCATAGGCCGCCTCAGAATTCAAGCTTCCGGCACAATCCAGGATCAACATCGATCAATTTCCTCGTGGACTTCACAGGTGCACCCGGACAGATTTCAGCAATACCACCGAGACGAGGTGCAGAAGTAGGCGTCTTATATCCATCAGATCCTGTATCCAAATGTGAAATTTGAGGAATTACCCCCTCACTCTGTTTTGAAACTATAGCTTCTAAGAGAGTGTCATACACAGTTTCAACAAACATCTCTTCGTCCAATATGGTATCATCATCACTTCCACGATTTTCATTTTCAACAAACTTTAAAGAAGCACCAAAATCAAGCCTCCTTGCAACATTGATCTGTGATTGTCCCAGATACTTCCTATGGTGTGGAGCTAGCATGAGCTTGTCGGGACCAGGAGCAAATGAGTCAAAAACACTCTCCTTAGGGGTACACGGCGTATCATCATCATTTGAAGGGTATGGGTCATTGCTAAGGTGAGAATCAAGAGAAATTGATTTTGGAGAGGAAGAAACCAAAGTCAATGGGGATGAAAAATCAGTGAAAGCATCCCCAACCTCCCTATTTGAATCAGGAGTGATAGGCCCCAGAGCACTTCCCGTGTTGGTGGCAGTCACCGTTAATGGTTGTGGAAGTTCAACAGCTTTCTTTGCTTCCACACCAATACATTTGGAATCCAATTGTTCAGTAGACTCCTTGGAGAGATTTTCCGCCTTGTTTAATTGCTTCACATCGAGTTCAGTATCCATATATCTGTAACTGAAGAGAAACAAAGTAATCATACACCTATACGATGACAGGAAAGAAATTAGGCATTGTTGGCTGAATTAATTGTTCCCGTCCTAAACTTTGCTCACAGTGGGAGAAAAAGAAATGAGAAGTAGAGAAGCATCAGAATATTAGGATGCCCCCAACCAATACCAAGCTCCACAAATGACTGTGAGACCAGTCACAAACCCTAAACTTCACACTATATTCAGTACAAGGAATTAGCCCCACCACAAAAAATGCAAAAAAAAAAAATCTGAAATTTCACTATAGGAAGAAACCTGCCAACGATGAGCGAGCACACAATAATCCATCGAAATCCAAAACAAGGTAAAAATGACTGCTTTTTCTTAATTTACTGATTGAAAAAGGCACACGATTAAAGCCGCAATATTTAATGCTAGCTGTAATTAGCAGAATCGAAAGTCAGAACCTCCCGAACAAAACAAACCCTAATACTAGCAGCGACGAAAATAATGGAATTGCCCGGTCAAATAAAGAGAAAAAAATGTCGTAAGCACAAGGATTGAAGAATGTACACGAAGTATAAAAGAAAAGAGGGGATTTCATAGAGTAGTCGGTAGGGAGGGAAATAAAGAGATAGAAATTGTACCCTTTTGTTGTTCATGTAGTACGGAATCTGAGAATAAGCAAGTATTTATGTGCCGAAGAAGGACGGGACGAGAGAGAGGCAGTAGTATCTGAGTGGAAGCTTTTGGTTTTAAACGTAAAATGTAAAATGATCCATCAGTAAATGCCTACCTCCAGCTCCAAGTAACTCCTCAAAGAAAATGGAACGTCTCGCTCGACGCCGATCGATCTGGTATCTCCTCCTGTGCACTCAGTCTCGGACTATCCGGTCAGATGATGATGACACCTTTTTAGCGTCTCATTACTGAAAAGTAAGAGCAAGTTGAAAATTATTACTCAAAATATATTAAAATATTATATTTTTTATTTTAAAACATTAATTTTATAATATTATTTTAATCATATTGTTTATTTTAATTAATCATTATTAATATTTTAAATTAAAATATTCTATAACTTGACACGCCATCAAAATTATAAAATAATTATCCTAGAGTGTAAAAAGAGTTATTTGACTCTCCAAACATAAAATAACTAACCAATGAGGTTAACCAAATGTAGAGTGTCATTTAACCCAAATATAAAATAACTAGTCAAATAACAAGTCTCTCCCTATTTCTTTTTTTTTAGCTACTTTAGCTAGTCAAACAAAAAAAATCTCTCCAACCCACTCTCTATTCCACTCTCTATTTTCTAGTTAACCCAAATGGCTCACCAAATGTGGTGAGCCATTTGAACTCTCTAAATTCTCTCTCTACCTTTTTTTTCTCTCTATCTCTCTCTATATGTATGTTTTACTTCTTTTAAATTATTATAAGTTAGTGAAAGTTGAGTGTAGTAGTTAGTTAAAATAGAGAGTATAGTTGGAATGAATTTTAAAAAGTGGATAGCTAAAATAGAGAATACAATATTTAAATATATTTTGAGTAGCTATTTTATTGAACGTGTATTTTGTAGTTTGACTCTTTATTTTAACTAACAAATATTAAATAACTAGTCCAATGTTCAAAGCTCTAACTTTCTTTAAATCAGATTCGACCGTCCCTTTTGTAATATTTTTATTAAATTTTTATTTCAAATAATATCATATATTTTTTTCTTTACAATCAGATTAGTGAATTTGATTAACCTTTATATATACATCAAGTGGTAGTAAGGATGAATGATAAATTTAGATGTCTTGAGTTTGAATCTTGATAATTTCTTAGGTCTAGACTATGAAAAATTTATCTTTCATTAATATTTTAATCTCAGCGTCGATGATATATGATAAACAAATTTAATAAGAGCAATGCTATTGAGACCTAATTTACTGACCTAATTTGCTTACCTAATTCATTATAACATTTGGATTGGTTACGGAGGCCATCAAACATTGGAACTTGGTGTTGATCCAATAGTTATACTGCAACCACATCATTATGTCAGCAAATTAAGTTAGTATTTTAGGTCCAAATAGTATTACTCATTTAATAAAAATAACTTTGCCAATTCAAAAAAAATTCAAGGGTGTGACAATTTGAATTCTCTCCCATACTAACAATACACACTTTTGTAATTTTTTTTTTTGGGGGGGGGGTTGGGAGAGGGGAAGGGGAATGAGAAGGAGGACTTGAACCTTGACTTCAAGAAGACAAAGTCTTCATAAGGTAAAAAATATCATTAAACCAAAGACCCATTACTACACTTTTGTAATTGACCATGGGTGTCTCCACCCTATGGTCATCAAAAGGCCTCGCAGTCTAATGAATAGCCTGATGGCCAAACAATCCACCACCACCAGGCTGCCTATTACCTCTGCAAATTTTCGAGAAATATGAGAAATTCCTTTATAGGCCAATTGTATCAACTCTCATGAGTTTTGCCATCGTAGCAAATAAAAAAGAAGGATGATAAGTTTATGTTACATAGCTAAAAAATTCCACACGTAGCATGTCTATGCCTCGGGAGAGAATCAAGATCTTTCTTACATAATTTTCCTATTTTGAGAAACAGTAAGTTTCTAGAACACTTCGAGGGATTTTGGGCCTCATTAAGTAGAGAACTCGAGTTTTCTTAAAATTCCTAAATCAACTGACGTTGAAGAAAGAATAATTGATAAACCTTTCATTGATGATTTATACAAAAGATCTTAACCAACTATCATCTTACAAATAATACCTTTCTTATTCAATTCAAACTAGCTACTAAACATCATATACCAACATCAACCCTCATGCATAGTGTTAGAAAAAATTCGAACCAAATAAGTGAACGACAAGGTGAGGCACGGACTATGTTACTCTCTTAAGATGATTCGTGCCCCTTTATGAAATAATCACAACGCAGAAGGCAGTAATGCGTCGTCTCCAGAATACAACAGCTTAGCCTATTGACTGTAGCTTCACTCAGATCTACACAATCGAATGAAGTATTATAGAAGTAATGGCAGAAAATAATTAAACAAGTGGACTAGGCACGTACAAGTGGTTCGTAGATTTCAGAAATCTGTATCTCCTCCGCTAGTTTCACCCCTGCGCACGTGAGAGTCACAAAACTCTCTTTAATTCAAATGCTAAAGAACACTAATCTATATATATACTCAAGTATCTTTGGTTATTTAGTTGATGTGGAATTGAGTTCCCACAATTAAAAACACTCTTTTAATTAAAATATTCTAACACATAGTAGCACCGAAGAAAGGGAGCCTATTGATATTGATAATGGCAGTGAAGAGACCATAAATCAGCTTACATGCCATAACTAGAACACAGGCACTGTGAACAATGCGAATTAGGGAAAAAATTGGGTATGTTGGTCTCAACCTCTTTGTTGATTTCGAAAGCACTCATAATTTTCTCAATATACAAATAGCTACGACCATAGGACTTTGACCCATGAAAGCCGAAAAATTTGAGGTGTTGGTGGCTAATGGGATTCCGGTGGTAATTCAATGAGTTGAACTTATTGTGGATTTCTTTCTCTTTCCCGTGGAAGGATGCAAAGCCATTCTTGGAACCTAGTGGCTTAGAAAACTCGGGCCGATCATTTGGGAGTTCTCTGAACTTTGAATAAGATTTTTTTGGCAAGGAAAAATTGTTGAGCTCCATGGCAGAAAGTCTCCTGAAGACCGTAATGACGAAGGAAGAAAGGTGGGGCGTGTGGCGCTGAAGGGAAAGAGGGTTTTTTTGCCTACAACTTAAGGCTAGGGGTGTTAATCGAGCCCTTGTAGAGCCCTTGTAGAGCTTTTGTCGAGCTTAATTTACACATAAACGAGTTGGCTCGTTTAACTATTTACTTTTAAACGAGCTTAAAATAGTGTTCAAGCTTGACTTGATTAACAGCTCTAGCTACCACACTGGGGCTCGACAACATGGTGACAACTCCATTAAGTTAGAAATTGCATGCATAAGGCCTATGCACAGGAAGAGTACTAGGATATTTTCTTGCATGATTTGCTTATTTTGGGAAACAGTAAATTTATAGAACACTTCAAGGAGTTCTAGGGCTTCTTAGGTAGGGGATTCGAGTTTCCCTATAACTCCTAAATCAACTGACGTTGAAAGAAGAATGATTGATTGCCTTTTCATTGATAATTTCTACTCTTTAAACAGAGTTTACAAAATAATTAAAACAAAGATATTGATGAATCTAACTAAATAGGATAACATGCATATCTTATTTATTCGAAATACTAGGGATCCTAGCCAACTATCATCTTAGGATTAATAGTCTTCTTATTCAAATCAAACTAACTACTAAACATCCTATACCAACATCGACTCTCATGCGCTCATCAACATTCCTAAGGAGGCTCAGAACCACTTGAAGTGTTCTAGAAATTTACTGTTTCTCAAAATAAGCAAATCACACAAGAAAAGATCCTAGTACTCTTCCTGTGCATAGGCCTATTACGCGTGCAGTTTTTTGGCTTAACGGGGTTGTCACCATGTTGTTGAGCCCCCACTATGATAGCCTTAAGTTGTAGGCAAAAAACCCTCTTCCCTTTCAGTGCCTCACTCCCCCCCTTTCGTCCTTCTTCATTACGGTCTTCTGGATCCTTTATGCCATGGAGCTCGACAGTCTTTCCTTGTGAAAAAAATCTCATCCAAAGTTCAGAGAATTCCCAAATGATTGGCCCGAGTTTGCTAAGCCACTAGGTTCCTAGAACAGATTTGCATCCTCCCACAGGCAAGAGAAAGAAATCCACAATAAATTCAATCCTTGAATTACCACCCGAATCCCATAGCAAACCCCGTCACAGGTGAGCTTCCTTCCATTAGCCACCAACACCTCAAACTTGCCACCTTTCACTGGTCGGACTCTTATGGTCATAGTTATTTGTGTACTACGAAAATTATGAGTGCTTCAGGAATCTACAAGGAGGATGAGACTGACAGACCCAATTTTTCCCTAATCTAGATCATTCTCGGTGCTTGTGTTCAAGTCATGGAATGTAAGCTGATTTTTGG
Source organism: Ilex asprella (assembly GCA_023539305.1). Classification (NCBI taxonomy): domain Eukaryota; kingdom Viridiplantae; phylum Streptophyta; class Magnoliopsida; order Aquifoliales; family Aquifoliaceae; genus Ilex; species Ilex asprella. Next base: position 25,769,349 of record CM042196.1, read on the forward strand.
CCCTTCAATCTCCACATCACTGCCATTATCAATATGGGTAGGCTCCCTTCGCATCAGTGTACAGTATTTTTAAAAAATGAATATTATACTAAAATTGACTAACAACCATTGATTTTGATTTGATTATAAAATTATATGATAATAAAAAAATAAGAAAATCTTCTTCAAGAAGGTCTTCCACAGTTTCAAGAGAATTTTCTCTAGTAGCTTCTTAGTTTGACCAGAAAGTATTCATTTCAGGTATATGTCTTTTGGCTCGATTATGAAAATTCAAACAAAAGCAAAAATTTGACCAAACCGTATAACGGTTAATGAGAGGAAAGTGAAAGTCGTGGACAAACAACAAAAAATTAGCATAGTGATTAGACCCAAGAGAAGAGAAGTATTCTCTCCCTTCTTCCTCAACCCTTTTTTAATTAATTGTAAATTTTTTATGCATCCCAATATATTTGACTTGTTACATAGTTATTTTTCCAACTCCAAGATTTCCAAAAGCCAAATTTTCTTTTCCATGAATAGAATAAAATATGTTAGAGAAGTGGCGTAGCTTTTTGTATGCCTTAAAAAAAGGAGAGGAATAAACTATTGGGTAAATTACAATGACACCCTTGCTATTTTTGACATTTTCACTGTACCCTTCCTTCTTTTCAAAATCACAATCCGATTGTCAATGTTGTCTCTACGGTTGGTATTAATAGAAATGGAGAAATTATAATTTTACCCTCTGATATACTCCTATATTTAAGGGTCCATTTGTTTAGTAAGAAAATAATAAATAAAATACAATAAAGAGATTTTTTTTAAAATTTTCATGTGTTTAGTTAGTGAGGAGAGTGGAATTTCGGGAATGAGTCGTCATGGCCTTGAAGCCCAATACATCTTGAGAACCCATAGGTTGGGCTTATTGGGCCAAAAGAAGTGCCTCTTGTTAGCCCATATCGAGAACAGAAAAAGCTGAGAGACCAAGTCTAATGGCGCTAGAAGGAGGACAATCCAGCTTAGGCTCCAAATCTGTCCAGCTAAAAGACAAATTAGAATAGAGAACCAAAACCCTTGCCCTGAAAGCATCCCATCGACCCACATGTCCAAATGAGAAGGGAACCATCTTTAAAACCTATGACAGTTGTATTCTCCCGGACGCAGAGAATGGTGGCACGTAATGATCCAGAGATCGTGGGCACAATAACACTGATTACCAGAGGCTCTTGCAAGGCAAGGACGGAAAGTCTCCACAGAATCAGCAAAAAGGTGGAAGGAGCCATCGAAAACCCTAGGAAAGGTGACTCATATAAATGGAACAGTGTTATCCCACCAGGGGAACCTTCATCTCCACTACAGCATTCCCCAGTCGTGGATATTAAGCAAACAAAGAATAAGTCCTTTAAAAATGACCCAGCGCCTGTAACCTCTTTGTACTTACCAAGAATCAATATACAATCTCAGGGAGCTGAAAACTCCATTACATTGGACGTAGTCTTAATTCATCAGTTAAGGTGAACAACTTATATATTATGTGTCTTCCACTTTCCATAGATTAACTTCTCATCCAAACAAACTCATTAAACCCATTAGCATCTCATCAGCAAAATTTGGGCTTGAGTCATAATTTCCAAGCACTATCAGTTAGCATGAAATGAAAAATGATGGCAAAAATAATTTTCTTTTATGCTTGAATTTTCTCACAACTAACCACTTTTTCTTTTACCCTTGTTTTTTAAAAATATTTTATAGGTTATTAATTTTAAAAAATCTTGGTGTAGATTTGATTAACCATATAATTTAATCTATAGACCTTAGTGCTGATATTTTTTTAAAAATAATTTAACTTTCAATTATAATACATATTTTTTCTTCTTTAGATTGATTTAATATAATTAGATGGTAATTTAAATAATTATACAAAAAATCTTGTAATTTTCCTTTCTTTCAAACGATACAATAAAATTCTTTGTACGTAGCTAAATACGACCAATATAATATAACCAAAATGGAAACATTTCATGTGCAGCTTAACATGTTGATGCTAATTGCTAAGTCACATACAAGTCATTGGAATGGTTGGTGTTCAAAGGATAATGGTAAGCACATGAGGACACGTTCTACGACTTTTTTCCTATTTAGTTTAATCAAAAGTCATTACTTTTGATCACTTTCATCGAAAGCCATTTTAAGAGTTTGTCCCGGTTGGTATGATTGAAAACCACGCGAAAAGAAAGAGAAAAATCAGAACGGGCATGAAAGAGGAAAAGTGAAAGAAACTATATTAGGATATTTATGTCAATTAAATTTTTGAATTTTTTTTTGTATATTTATTGAATATACAACATTTTTGAATTTTTAGTATATTAGTATATTAATTTTTGAATTTTTTTGTTCGTTAAAAAATTTAATGGAGACTGACAAAATGACGTAATTAATACAATTAGAAAGTTAAGAAATTCAATTGACCAAAAAAAAAAATTCAGAAACTTAATTGATATAAGAATTATATTTTAAAAGTCATATATATAATTTACTCTAAAAAAACAAAATAGAAAAATGAGGAAGAAAATAAAATTATTTTTATTTCTTTGATTGGAGTGAAAAGTAGAGATAATTTCCAACTTTCAAGCCTTCTTTCGTATTTTATTTATTGTTTCCTTTTTCGGTTCGCACAAACCGAGCAATATTGGGTGTAACGATGGCATTATGTTATTATTAACATATAATATCACCATTTAATAATAAATCTATAAATTAGTAAGTTGAACCCCGCTTAGTTGATTATTAAGTATAATAATGCTATGTAAACTTGAAAATTTGACCTTATTTATTGACTTGATTTATTATGATATTTGAATTGACTATAGATCCCATTAAACATTGAAATTTGTTAATGATTTCAGTGAAGCCATAGCATTAAGTCTATAAATGACATAAATTTTTTAGATCTAAATAATATTATTTTATTAAATATCATAGGGTAGTTATCGTAATATGTGAAATTCATTAGCTTATTTATTATATTTTTATTAGATAATAATATTATGTATCAATAATCATGATATGTACACGCAATTGTTCCGTACAAACCAATGACATTAGAAGTTTGAAAGTCGAATTTTTGCTAGGATTGAACGCGTGAAATAAATACTACATCAACTCGGTGTTTACGACACGAAATAGCAGGAGAGCCGGGGGGGAATGCACTATTCAATTTTTTTTTTTCATTTGCTTTGGTGGTTCAAAACAGAAGACTTTGGCAACTTGTCAACAACCCCTAGAAATCTAAAAAAGAATCACTTTTCCTAAGCCTACCAAATAAATACTAGTCGGCCAATGGCCGGGCCAACCCAGTCGGCGTCAAACGCGCCTCGTCTCTCATAAATCTTCCTCCTCAAACAATCCATCCATCCAAGAGAGAGACCAACGCAATGTTTCCTCCGTCCTAATTTCCCAATCCTCCCCAAGAAAACTGAAATACACATATTCTGAGGTTTAGCCAAAAAGAGGGCAATCAATTTAATCCCATACCCATTTGGCTGTTTGTTTTTGTGCCCATTCCATTTCGTTCAACTCCCTAACTCATCTCCAAAACTCCCCAACAAAAGCAGGAGAGAGAGAGAGAAACCATGGAAACAGTAGGTACTGCAGTTCAGTGCAACCGGAGCCTTATCAAGAAGACCCCTTCAACCTCCTCCTCGTTCCGCCTACGCTGCCCCAGTCTTAATTCCGTTCGTCTCCGTCGAATTTTCGATGTCTTTGACAAGAACAAGGACTGTATGATTACCCTTGACGAGCTCATCGAAGCCCTCAATCTTCTCGGCCTGAAAGCCGATCCATCGGAGTTGAATTCCATAGTCAACTCTTACATTAAACCCGGCAATGCCGGGCTTAGATTCGAAGACTTCGAAGCCCTACACAAATCATTGAACGACATGTTCTTTGGGCTGGACGATGACTTGGCGACGGTGGAAGAGCACGGTGCAGCTTGTGCTGAACCACAGGCGATGGAGGAGTCGGATCTGTCAGAGGCTTTCAAGGTGTTCGACGAGGATGGCGATGGGTACATAAGTGCGAGGGAGTTGCAAGTAGTGTTACAGAAGCTAGGATTGCAGGAAGGGAGAGAGCTTGACCGAGTCGAGCTCATGATATCTTCCGTTGACCTCAACCAAGATGGCCGTGTGGATTTCGTTGAGTTCAAGGATATGATGCGCAGTGTCATGGTCCGCAGTGCTTAGACCTTAGATATATATAATCAAGTCTCTTTCTTTTGTATTTCCAATCTGCAGGATCATATCATAGGCCTTTTTCTCTTTCCTTGTTTCTTTTTCTTTTTCTTTTGGTTTTGAAACCTTGCTTTTGTATCAAATTTATAATAACAACTTTACCCCGTATGGGGTTTGTTCATCTGCTATCAGTTTATCACTGGGTATGCGTTTTGATGTCGTCAAGTCTTTCTTCTTTTTCTTTTTCTTTTTCTTGTTCTTATAAAGCTTGCTTCACTGGTTCCTGGATGCTGCCTAAGAGTCTTATTTATCATTATTCAACTAGTTATAAGAATAATTATGACGTTGAGGGGAAACTGAGATACAAGGGGGGAAATTTTTGTTAATATTTCCGGAGCACAACTGGGTTCTCACGCTGCTAATCTCTTGCTCTATAGATATAGATATAGATATCTAGAGAAAGAGAGCATTCCTGGGGGTCATTTTTTCTATTGGCAAAGGTTGAGGATTTGTGGTAGAATGTGGATTTGGGTGTTGTAGCCAAAAACAAATCCTATTTGGGCTATTACCATCCCCATTACCATTGTCCATGCCAGTTAGTCTGCTTCTGTAACAAATAACATCTATTCTTCAGTCTTCATCAATAAGCTCGAGGTCTCGGTAATATCCATGAAAACCAACCAAGAATCTTTCTTAATTTTTCTCCGAAATCATGCACTACAAACTGATTGATCTTATTGGAGGGAAGTTTTCCTCCATTGGGATTGAAATTTCTCCTTTGTGTGAGCACTTGCGCCTTAGCTATCCTGGTTGATTTAGACCCCGCTCTTCACTGCTGAGTGTTTTTCGCTGCAGGGTATATGTAGGATTAATGTTCTCTCTAACATAATGTCAATTGTTAAGCATCTGAAATTAATTTGGCATAATTAGCGAATAGTGTACTATCCATGAAGGGATGGGGATGTATCAAGTGAATGTGGATCAAAACAACCGAAGGACGGAGACTTTGGGTCAACTTGATAAAACCATTATGGGGTGGGTTCAAGTGGTAGGGCTGTCACTTCCCAATATTAAGTGGGAACAGCACTGTTTTGTCGAATGATGCATGCCTACTCCAACCAACTTTTTTTAGTTCAATAATTAAGAATATTTAGTCTAATTTATGTAAATTTTAATTAATTTTATCTCATGTTTACTCAAAAATAGATCATTTACCCTAGAACAAAAAAATTCACGAGAGATAAAATTTTCATGTTCTAATCTTAAGAGTTCTCAAAATTTTAACTCAAAGTATCTCAACTCATCTTCATTGTCACACGAACTAACTTTCAAATTTTATTAATTCCTTCTAGAGGTAGGAAATCTTCCTTTTTGACAAGGCAAAAGTGTATTTGAACCACTTGTTTTTAAGAGTAATGTTTGAAGGATTTAAAAAATAGACTTAATAATCTTAACTATTGAATAGGTAATAGGTCTCAACAAATATATATTATCATTCATAGTGAAATTAATAATTATAATTATGAAGTTTAATTTTTAATTTTATTTTTTAAATTCATTTATCATTAATCTATTTTTAATGCCAACTGCAGTATCTTTTTCAAGAGTAATGCTAGACAAACTTAAATTATAGACTTAAAATATAGACTTGATGATGTGGCTGCTTATGTGTACCAGCCATGTCATCAATTTCTTTCCCAAAAAAAAAAGATTTTAATGAGAGAAGAAAAATCAGATTTAACGTTCCCACCCAACCTTTACCTCTTCCCTCGTCTTCTGCCTTCCCTGTCATTAAACCGAACACAGCCGGCCATCTCCCTTCCCTGTCATTAAACCGAACACAACCGGCTCCACCTCAGGCTCTCTTGGTGTTGTTCATGGCGGTGGTGTCTCCACTCGGGAGCCTCTCTCGCCCAACAATGACTCTTCCCTCTTCCCTCCCAGTCGCCTCCTCCCTTCCCTTCCCTCTTCATCTCCCTCGACTCCTGCCCCATTTCTGTTTAAAAACAAATTAACCCCAAAAAATTAGGTTTTCTCCACAGTCGAAGCCGAAGCCGAAGCCGAAGCCGGAGTCACAGTGACAGTTGCCAATTCCGTCTTCAACATCACCGTCAAATGACAAGTAGATTTGGTAAGTTGGAAAGAATTCTATAAAAATTCTTTGTCCTTTATTCAAGAGTTGAGTTTTTATTTTTTTTCCTATGATAGGTGTGTAAAGGAGGAACCCTTCGTTGATGATAAGGGCTGATGGCTTTAGTTTTGCTGGAAATCTTCACTTTTACGAGTGTTGATTTATTTGAAATGTTTTGGAAGAAGAGGTTAGGGTTGTTTTGTTCGAGGGTGTGGCTGATATGAAGAATCTGGACTAGGAGCTACTTAATTTTGCTTGCTTTTGACTTTTTGAAGTTTTTGGTTTTTTTTTATGGGCGTTCATGCCTTGTTTTGAGTTGATGTTCTGTTGAGGCGTTTGTGCCTTTCATTTGCTTCGTGTAATTATTGCTTTTTTAATAAATAAAATTTTGTTTTAAAAAAAGAATAATTTAGAGCATAGTGTATAATATGATGCTAGAACAGAGCTGCATAGTATCCTAATTTTATACTTCAATACCCAAATACATGATTCAATAATTTCAGATGTCACCATGGTCACTTCATCATTATTCATGTCATAGTTGGTAGGGCTGCTGCTTTTTTTTAGGATGGATCGATACATAAATAAACATGAAGTGGTTTGCAATATTCACATAAACATGGCTTGAGTTGCCCATTTTTTACCCAAATATAATGTGCAACCAAGTAGCAGAATCTAGCATTTTTTAAGTTTGTTGCAATCCAACACAAGGTTCCACAATGTCACACCATCCAACTGAGAAATTATTCCTTCGTTTTGTCTGGATAAAAAAATGGGGACAACATAGTGTATAATTTTTTTCTAGAACATTGTCATGACCCTTAAGGATGGCAGCACTCTTTTTTTTTTTTTTAGAAAAGAGGGAATTTTATTTGTTGAAATCCAGAAATTACTGCAGTTTCAAAATCTGGAGTAGTTGAAACTTGATGCAGAGCCCAACCAGCTGAAGCAGCATCAGTCTGCCAGAAAGCAGACCACACCAGCTGAAACAGCAGCATTCAGCCCAAACACATCATCCACATCACCCATAATCATGGCTAATTTAGCATCAAAAGGCAAAAGTAGTATACTTTTTTTCATTACTCCTTCACTACCAAATTGAATAATTTCACAAACAAAATACAATCATAAACTTATACTTAAACAACAATACTATTGTCTCCCAAGTTGAATGAGTACACAAACAAAGTGTACAATTTTCACAAATCACTTCTTCTAAGGCAGCAACTTAATTTTGCACGACAAATCACCGTGGTGTCTCGTTGACGAAGCATAAATGTCCCAAACAAAGTGACTTTTTCTAGACAATTCATCGAACAGTTTGTGAACGCAATCAATTCTAGCTTTCCCTCCTTACTCGAGTGGAATGAGTATGCTGTAATATTAAAGCAACAAAGAAAAAAAAAGAGATGGAGAGGCGTAAAAATGTATGGGCTCCGTCAACTGTCACTGTGACTTTGGCTTCGGCTTCGGCTTCGGCTTCGGCTTCGGCTTCGACTGTGGAGAAAACCCAATTTTTTGGGTTCAATTTGTTTTTAAACAGAAAGGGGGCAGGAGTCGAGGGAGATGAAGAGGGAAGGGAAGGGAGGAGGCAACTGGGAGGGAAGAGTCATTGTTGGGCAAGAGAGGCTCCCGAGTGGAGACACCACCGCCATGAACAACACCAAGAGAGCCTGAGGTGGAGCCGGTTGTGTTCGGTTTAGTGACAGGGAAGGGAGATGGCCAGCTGTGTTCGGTTTAGTGACAGGGAAGGCAGAAGACAAGGGAAAAGGGAAGATGGAAGATGGGAAGGTTGGGTGGGAACGTTAAATCTAATTTTTCTTCTCTCATTAAAATCTTTTTTTTTTTTGGGAAAGAAATTGATGACATGGCTGGTACACATAAGCAGCCACATCATCAAGTTTATATTTTAAGTCTGTCTAGCATTACTCCTTTTCAAAGTTTCCACTTATTCGGAGAAATAAATGTCTTAGCCCCCAGTGTACGGCGGAGATGAAAAGTCAGTCAACAACAATATTTGTTTTGAACGTAATGGAAGAAGTTAATTGGTTGGCTTCAATAATGAAAGCAACCATTCAAATGTTCCCGTTCGGAACTCTGGTACATTGAAAAAATCATTTCATAACTTTCAATCTCTGGAGAATTGATGGTCCTCCAAAACATCAGCCCAAATCCAGAATCAAGACCATACTAAGGACAAAGTCAAGAGGGTCACTTATTCCTAGGATTGTATGCTGCACGGGATGATTTTTTATGAGCTCAAATTTGACTGAGTCAAATTTAATTTAAATAAGTCAAAAAAAAAATCAAAGAAAGATCAATCAAGTTGGGTCAACTCAAGAAGTCCAAAGGAACCAAAAGACCCGTATCAAGGTCCAAGGAGCGCCACCCAAGGCTCAAGTGGTCGTCGCCCATGTGCCTCCTCCAAGTGGGTGCCGCCCATATGGGTCCAAGTGGGCGTTGGCTTGCCCCTTTGGTTCTCTCCTCTCACTAGACTCCACAATTCAAGTCCAAGCCTGCTCAAGATAAATCAAGAGACAAGACCAAGTCCAATGCAATTGAGAGTCCTCCTCCAATTGAATAGGAGCACGAGGGAGAGAATGATGAAATACGAAGATCACATCCAACCATAACTGCACTTACCAAAATGGTGGAAGACCTCTTCCTCACGTCACCGTCTCACCTCTTTACCCTAGCTATATAGTGTAAGTCTTCTCAACATTGAGGAGAAGACCTCCGAATTCCATACACACATTGCTCTCTCTCTCTCTCTTTCTCTCTCTCTCTCATAAGCACTGTAATAGCCCCGGAGTAACTCTCCGGTAAACATTGTTCATCAATAAAACACCAGGCCACTGCTGTCATTCCCGAGAGTGGACGTAGTCATCCGAGACCGAACCACTATAAATCCTATGTTTATCCTTTATTTACTGTTTTGCTATTGATTTGCCATTAATTGTCTATTTACTGTTCATTGATTGCAACTGTTCAAATACTTTACTGTTGATCTTGCACAAAACAATTTTGTGCATCATCAGTTTGACGCCGTTTGTGAAAAACGATAAAATTCTCACTTCAAATCATTCACTCTGTTGAACCTATGACAATCACCACCAGATCTATGAACTAATCTGAAGACAATCCTCCACGAGAGGAGGAGATTGTTCCTCCACTTACCAACCTTGTTCAAAATGCTCCAGCTCCAAATCCACAGCAAATGTTGGAGACTATGCAATAGCTGGTGGCCAAAAATCAGCAGATAATGCAACTCATTCTCGTCGAACAAAGAGGAGCGCAACTTGGAGGAGCACAACTTAGAGGACCACAAGGAACTCCACGCCCTGGACATTAAGGAACTTCACTCCCTGCTGCTCCCCATCTAGGCGCCCATGCAAGTCTGGGCGCCCCCTTGGAGTCCCCCTACACAGAGGAGCCCACCATGAGGGACCTCTACCTCCTCCTCCTCCTCCTCCTGCTTCACATGATGAGGACCCTCGCCCCCAAGAGCATAAGGCCGAGAACCAAAGCATGAAACATGAGAGCCATTTTCATGAAAATTCAAAAGAAGTTTTCAATCACTAGGAAGAAAAAAATTAAAGAGGTGCAAAATTAACTTAGTGATGTCTTCAATATCATAAAGGCTCAAGGACCTGAGACTGTGGACTACCTTGTTAAGCGAATTGACATGCCTTTCAAACCTGACGTGGCGAACTACCCCTTCTCTCAAAATTTTAAAATACCATCTGTGGAGATCTTTGACGGAATGAAGGACTCACTGGATCACCTCAAAACTTACAAGACCTTAATGCAGCTGCACAACGTCCCCGATGAAATCATGTGCAGAGCGTTCCCAACCACCTTTAAGGGATCTGTACGACAATGGTTAGCCAAACTCACCCTAGCCTCCATGGGCTCCTTTGCCGAATTGAGTAGATCCTTTGTCACACAATTTATTGGTGGACGCCGCCAGCAGAAGCATGTCACCCACCTGCTCAACATAAAGTAGGACCGAGACGAGAGTCTAAGGAGATACCTCATTCGTTTTAACGAGGAGATCCTCTAAGTTGAGGAGCCCAATCTAAAAAATATATGAATGTTGAGGACATCAACAGAGGCGAAGAGCAACGAGGTTTCCACCTCGTCCAGCATGGAGTTGACTGATGAAAACAACCAGAAGCCTTATGAGGACCCCCAGGCACGCAGGCCATTCCAGGCACCCAGGCCATTATGTCAGGCGCCCAAACCTGCCTATCAGACGCCCAGGACATCATGTCAGACGCCCAAGCCATCATGCAAAGTGCCTAGACCTGCCCATCAGACGCCCATGCCATCATGCCAGGCGCCCAGACCATCATTCCAGGTGCTCAGACCTGCTCATCAAGCATCCAGGCCATCATGCTAGGTGCTCAGACCTACTCATCATACGCCTAGACCTACCCATCAGGCGCCTAGGCCATCATGCCAGACACCCAGGCCATCATGCCAGGCGCCTAAACCTGCCCATCAGGCGCCCAAGCCATCATGCAAGGTGCCCAAACCTACCCATCAGGTGCACAGGCCATCATGTTAGGGGCTCAAGCCTACTCATCAGGCGCCCAGGCGATTATGCCAGACACTCAGTCCTGCCCATCAGGCGCCCAGGCCATCATGCTAGGCACCCAGTCCTGCCCATCAGGTGCTCAGATACTTTTCCCAAGCGCCCAAATTCTCCCAAGCGCCCAGAGCTCTACCCCCAAATGCTCAAACCTCTCCCTTAAGCGCCCAAAGCTCCTTCTTAGGTGCCTAGACTGGCACCCAACCATCTCCCTTTGGCGCCCAGACAACTCCCTCTGGCATCCAGGCACCCCAGCCTAATGCCCAGGCTCCCACATTGATCTTCAAGTCTTCCTAGAAGCTCTACGTGGACGGCTCCTCGACGAGGTGAATCATCTCATTGGTAGCCACAAGCTTTGCCTCTGTACTGTTCTCAAACAGGCAACCTACATATCCAGCTTAGCGGCTCTCTCGAAGGTCGCCAAAAATATGGCCTCTACACTGTTCTCAAACAGACAGTCTAATGTCTAACTTAACGGCTCTCTCACGGGTCTCCACAAGCTTGACTTTTTCACTGTTCTCAAACAGGCAGCCGATATATCCAGCTTAGCGGCTCTCTCGCATGTCACCAAAAGTTTGGCCTCTGCACTGTTCTTAAATAGGCAGCCTAATGTCCAACTTAGCGACTCCCTCACGGGTCGCCAAAAGCTTGGCTTCTACACTGTTCTCAAACAGGCAGCCGACATATCCAGCTTAGCGGCTCTCTTACAGGTTGCCCAAAAGCTTGGCCTCTGCACTACTCTTAAGTAGACAGTCTATATCCAGCTTAGCGGCTTCCTCACGGTTCACCCAAAAGCTCGACCTCCACACTTTTCTGAAATAGACAACCCTTATATTGAGCTTAGCGGCTCTCTCGGGTCGTCAAAAGCTTGGCTTCTGCACTGTTCTGTTCTTAAACAAGCGGCCAAATATCCAGCTTAGCGGCTCTCTTGTAAGTCGCCAAAAGCTTGGTTTCTAGACTGTTCTCAGACAGACAACCTATACCTCAAACTTAAGGACTCTCTCATAAGTCGCCAGAAGATCAGTCTCAAAAGGTGTAGCTCTCTCACGAGCAATCCTTAAGTTGTCTTTGCTCTCGCCTAAGCAACTTACCCCTCTCTTCAGGTAATTATATAAAATAATTTTAATATTTCGAATAACATTATTTTTGTCATCTCTAGACAGAATCTCGAAAGTCAGGCTCAAATCAGCGTACCCAGCTGCCTAGCCATCCAAACCAGACCTTCCCCGCCTAGAGGTCCACTCTAGGCGCCCAGAACTCCATGCCAGGCGTCCAGATCTCCATGTCTAGCGCCTTGAACTTCTTCCCAAGCTCTCAGATTTCCACCGCATGTGCCCATGCCTCCTCGCCCAGGTCTCATCTGCAAGCACCCAAGTCTCCTCCGCAGACGCACTGGCCAGGTCTCCACCGCAGGCGCCCAAGTCTCTTTCTTAGGCGCCTAGGTCAGGTCTCCTCTGCAGGCGCTCATGCCTCCTCTGCAGGCGCCCAAGTCTTCTTAAGTGTACAGGCTCTCCCAAGCACCCAAAAAATACTTAGAGATTACTCCTCATGCACTCGTAAGGATATATGCTCGGCGTCCATCGTCACCACAGTAGGCTTGCCCAGAACAGTGTCTGCTCGCCCATGGCACCCAAGGGAGCCCCAAGCTCGCCCAAGGTGCTCAAAACGAGGCTTATAATATATCAAATCGAAGCTCTCGACGAGGGGAGCAAAACTAATTACCTTTGATAATGAGCTTTGCTAAAAAATTCCAAAAAAGACCCAGAAATAGGTGTTTTGGCCCCTTGAAAAAAAAATTATGCTCTCCCGGGAGGTTCTCTGCTCGCCTAGAACACCCCCAGCTCGCCCAGAACCTGGTCTGCTCACCCAAAGTGCGTGCCCAACTCCCTGATCAAAGTTTGACCGTAAATTTTGCTCCGTAATTTCAAATGAAGCTTATTATATATCAAATCGAATTTCTCAACGAGGAGAGAAAAATTCATTACCTTTGGTAATGAGCTTTGCTAAAAAATTCTAAAAAAGGTCCAGAAACAAGTGTTTTGGCTCCTTGAAGCTAAAAAAAAAAATTTACTGCTGGCGCAGGACATTCCCAGCGTGCCTAAATTAGTGTTTGCTCGCTCAAATTGCTCGCCCAACTCATCAGCACCCTCCTCATCTCCATCTCAAGGGAATGAGCCTCAAACGCCCAACTCCTCAGAGCCATCTCAATGGAATGGTCTCCGCACAGCGGCCTTCTTCTGAGCTGTACGTAGCTCTACCTATTGCTCTGCGGCATCCTTTCATGCCTGTCGCCCGAGCCCTACTTGCTCTTCAGCAGCCCTTGTGCCTGTCTCTCTGAATACCAAGGACCACAGACCTCCAAAGCCAAGTTAAAATAAGACAGTTATTTGGAGCTACAGTCCTCGTAGAAGACCGACACATGAGTCTCAACTCCTACAACAGTACAACAGTACAACAGCTAGCTTTGGTACACACATGAGTCACAGTCGAGAAAGTATGGGGGCACCACCGGATCCCATCTCCAGAAAAGCACTAGAAGCATCAAACCTCACCCTCTTGAGAAGAGGGGAAGACTCCACTCTAAAAGATGCATATGGCCTCAACCCCTTCATCTTGTAAGAATTAGATGCTTGAGGCATAGGGACAAATGATGAGTTCAAATTTGACCGAGTCAAGCTCAATTTAAATAAACCAAGAAAGTCCAAAGAAAGCCCAATCAAGTTGGGTTAACCCAAGAAGTCCAAAGGAACTAAAAGGTTCACATCAAGGTCCAAGGGGCGCCACCCAAGGCCCAAGTGGGCGTCGCCTATGTGCCTCCTCCAAGTGGGCGCCGTCCATATGGGTCCAAGTGGGTGTTGGCTTGCCCCTTTGGTCCTCTCCTCCCACTTGACTCCAATTCAAGTCCAAGCCTGCTCAAGACAAGTCCAGAGACAAGACCAAGTTTAATGTAGCTGAGAGTTCTCCTCCGACTGAATAGGAGTACGAGGGAGAGAATGACGGGATAAGAAGATCACATCCTACCATAACTGCACTTACCAAAATGGTGGAAGACCTCTCCCTCATGTCACCGCCTTACCTCCTTACCCTAGCTATATAGTGTAAGTCTTCTCAACATTGAGGAGAGGGCCTTTGAATCCCATACACACACGGCTCTTTCTCTCTCTCTCTCTCATAAGCACTGTAATAGTCTCGGAGTAACTCTCCGATAACCATTGTTCATCAATAAAATACCATACCACCGCTGTCATTCCCGAGAGTGGACGTAGGTCATCAATGATCGAACCACTATAAATCCTGTGTTTACCCTTTATTTACCGTTTTGCTATTGATTTGCCATTAATTGTCTATTTACTAGGGGTGTCAAACGTGTCGGGTTAAACGGTTACGTGTCGGGTTAAACGGGTGACGGGTGAAAAACATGTAAACCCATACACGACACGTTTAATAAACGGGTAAAAAATTTAAACATGGACACGAATCGTTTAATAAACGGTTAACACGACACGACTCGTTTAACACGTTTAATTTTATTAAAATTTTAATCCACACCAAAAAATTACTCTATTAAAATTTTAAACTCCATTAACTATTAACTATCCACAATATTTGTACTCTGTTAAATATAAGATTTCCAATTAGTGGACACTTGTAAAAACAGGTGAAAAAGTTGAATGATGAAAGGAAAAGGCTTCAACTATTTTATAGGCAAGGGATGAGGTCTCCTTCCCTTGAATCTTCCGATGTGGGATTCAAGTCAAGAAGTAAAAGGCTTCAACCTTTTTATAGGCAAGAGAGGAGGCCTCATTCCCTTGAATCTTCCGATGTGGGATTCAAGTCAAGAAGAGCATTCTTGACT